>JARYMX010000494.1:0-20930 GCA_030169165.1 Centaurea solstitialis | reverse complement strand
CCCTTTCCCATTCGTCGATTTAAACAGGGGGACCTTTTTGGGGGCCTTTTAACCCCCAGGGGCCAACGGGCCCCTCCAATCATGGGCCCCACAAATTTAAATTTTTTTGATTTTGATGAGGAAAGAAAAAGGGTTAAAAAATTAAAAGGGGAATCAGGCAGGGAAAGAAGAACAAATCTTTCTTTTTGAAAAATCTGAAGAGCTTGGGCAATAATCCGCTGGGCCCTCGATCATTTTTATTTTTCCCCCAAATTCAACATCCTGAAATTTTCATAGACAGTTTAATTTTTTTACAAATTGATATTTTTGAACATATTTATTTGATTTTTACAACTTAATAAAAAAAATTGTAAACCCCATAATACCAAAATCCTCAATAATTAAACACACTGGTCCATAAAATTAAAATAAACCCAAAAAAACCCAAATTCAAATCCATAGAATCAATGCCCCCAATTGTCTATAAAATATACAAAAAATAATTTTTAAAAAATACGAAAAATAAATTTAAAAAAATTTTTCCCGCTAGATTATGAAAAAGAAGGGCCGGGGTCATCTCCCAGCTTTGGGTTTCATCATACAATGTTGTGGCTATGCTTTTAAAATTATACACCTTTTTGCCCTTTTTGGGTTTTCCCCCTTTTTCAAAAATAAAATAATAATTTTAAATTTAAATGGTTTTAAATATTTTTAATTTTTCAGTCACTATCATTTGGGAAAAATTTTGGAATTAAAACAAAAGATTAAAAATTTTATTTTAAACTTTAAGGAAAAAAACCCAAAAAGATTCTAAAAGACCAAAATAAACATAACTAACTCTAATGATTCAAAATAATTTTTATCTTACTTGATAAGTAATTTCCCATCATTCCACCATATGTAATATAATTTCTAATTTTCATATAAAGAAATTCAAGAAAAGGGTTATGCTTTAGGCTTTGTTTGGCAAGCATAAGCTAGCTGATAAGCTAGCTTATAAGCTAGTCCATCCAAACATGTACTAGGTAGCTAACTTATCAGCTAGCTTATAAGCTAGCTTTTTGAAACGCTACTTTGAGTAGCTTATGAGGAGCTTATTGTAGCTTTTTCCAATTATACCCTTATTAATATTAATTATTAAATTCAAATATACCCTTTTTGGTCATTTTACATACTCATAAGCTAGTTTTTGCCAAACATAATTTGTTCAACAGCTAGCGTATCAGCTACTAGCAAGCTTATCAATCAACAGCTAGCTTATCAGCTATCCGCTAGCTTATCAGCTACCAGCTAGCTTATAAGCTACGTTTGCCAAACATAGCCTTAATCACAAGCTAAGTTCATAAATAGTTATCAAACCGCTGAATGTAGATTATAATAAAATGATTTAAGATAAGATGTATTAAAATACACTAGATCAATCCCATAATCAAGCATATTCATAAGATTAAAAATGATTAATAGCTCGGATTCAATTCTCACACTTTTTACATCAACGCAACTTCTTAAACGTTCTTTTGCCTATGCCTTAAATATATTTTAAAAATCCTTTAAATATCATTTTATAGATATTTGTAGTAAATAATATGATATCATAAATTCATAACAAGTCATAAAATATTATTCTAGATATATTCTCACAAAATAATTGGTTCTTAAATTTCTAGAATATTATATTTCTAGAAAGTTTCCAAAAATTCAAATTTAATTCAGGTAAAACTTTTTATGCACAATTAATCAAACTTAAGAAGCATGAAAAATAGTTATCAAACAATGAAATGCATACTAGAATAAAATGATATGAAATAGAATGTACCAAAATACAGTCGATCAATCCCAAAATCAATCACATTCATAGGTGGAATTGAGATTAAAAGTAATCAATTAAGGTTAACTCAACTTATTGGACGATTCTTAACATATTACATATACCCTAAATATTTTCTAAATCCTTAAAAGAAATCATTTTTATAAATATTCATCATGCATATGTTATGCCTGTGTTACCAAAGATTATTCTATCATATATTCTCCCAAAATAGTTGTTTCTTAAATTTCTAAAATATTCAAAACATCTAGGAAGTTTCCAAAAATTCAAATTCAGTACACCTTTCAATGCACATGGTACACACCCCAAAACAAAACACTTTTTTATAAAAAAAAACATGAAAATTTTTGTTACCTTGCTAGGAATTCTCCGGCCATGAAACACGGAATCTTCCGGCTCCGTCGCATTGGAGCTCGAATTCGAACGATGAACATACACATTATAATACCCTTCGTTCCCTCCGAAAAACCGATCCCACACCGGCGATAACACCACCGGACCTTTCGTCAAAAACATGAACGCAACCTTCGGAATCCGCTTGTACGGATAATCCGTAACTTTCGGCACCATCGATGCTCTCCATAGCAGCTCTTCATCGCTCATATCGTGCATCAGTTCTGGCGGATTTAGGTAGTTTTTCAATCCGACCTTCACCGCCGGAGGAGCGGTCGATTGCGGCGGCGTAACGATGGCGGAGGAGGCGGCGGAGGTGATGGTGGAGAGGGAGAATTGAGTGAATTGGAGATTGAACGAGACGTTTTTGAGGTGGAAGCTTAGGATGATTCCGAAGCATAGACCGAAGGCGAAGAAGAGGAGGATTGAGAGGAGGTTGATTAGGTGCAATGGAGCATTGAAGAATTTGAAGAGCGAAATCATTGAGAAATGATTGTTGTGGTGATTGTTGTTGTTCTTCATTGTTTTTTGAAATCTAGGTAATCTAACAATCAGGAATACAAAAGTACAAAAGTACAAAAGCACGAACCTGTAGAACAGATCTTGTTCAAGTAAGCTACAAGCCTATAGAACAGATCCTGTTCAAATAAGGTCGTAAGGTACGAGCCTATAGAACGGATCCTATATAACGGATCCGGTTCAAGTAAGGTCGTAAAATCTAGATAATCTAGATCTAGTGATGGAAATGGAGATGGAGAAAAAGGGGATTTTAGAAAGGGCTTAATGGAAGTGTGGAGAAGGCTTAATGAAACGAAGGGATTTTATGAAGAGAAGAGGAAAGAGTAGGCGGTGAGAATGATTCAAAAAGCCCAAGTCAAACAGCAACGTCGTCTTCTTCTTTTCCTTAAAGAAAATAAAATTTTCAAAATTATTAATATTTAATTGATAGTATTAATTGTTGAATTATTATTTTATTAAATTATTAATATTTGATATTACTCGGCATAGCAGCAGCCGGGTCTTTGATAGTTTTAATTTATATGGTGTCTATTGTATTTATTGTTTCTTGAGAAATTTAGCTTTATTTAATTTAAAATTTTAAGTTTATGTAAAACACTAAAACCGACAAAATGTTAGGGAAAATGATTTAGCTTTATTTAATTTAAAAAATGTGTTATTTAGCAAAAAGTAATTCTTTAAATAAAATTTATTTAAGAAGCTTTCTCATATTAGGTTACGCCACCCATATCAGGTAGCGGGTTGGTGGTACGTTGGCGAGCGAGTTCATTTAGCAAATTGGCTTTTGGGTTCCAAACCTGGATCTCCATGTTTGTTATTACCACTTTTGCCTTCACCTCGCCACCACCATCATCACAACTACTACTGCCTCCAGTCCTACACTATAGCCTCCACCATGTAACACTATTATATCAAATGAACCAAACGACAATAACTAATTTATTTTGAGAAAAAGAATCGTTATAATTCAAACCTAACTATATACGTAGTTAAACATGAGTAAATTCAATATCACAATTTTTATAGATAATATCTTGTGTTTTTATTTTTAAAATCATATACGCCTTTCTAATGCAAAATGAAGGCAGATGGATAACTCTGTAGTATTATATTGATTGGAGGCATCTACATTATGGACAAATAAACGAACAACGACTAACTCCAAATCCCAAATTATCAAATATAGCAATTTAAAAAAAAAGTCCGTTTGATTTTTAAAAGTGGTATTTAAAAAAAAACTATTTCCGAACGACAACAATATGTGGACCTTTGAATCAATATAGATAATTTTAAAGTAGTTATGGGCATAAAAGTTTGACATATGCGTCTATACTGTTATGGGTATAATTTTTAGGGAATTCTTATAAAAACTAATTTGAATCACGATTCAAAAATAGAAAAATCCATCTAAAAATATATATTTTATATTATTTTTTTCACAGAGTAACTACCGCATCTGATTTGTATAGTTTAAGTGATTAAAATATATTTTTGTTACAGTGAAATATTAAAGTATTTATAAAAATTACATTAATTACACTTACAGGCGAATACTTTAAATATTTAAATAATATGACACAAATCCAGATTCCCTCGACTTAATACCACAAAGCCAAAACCTTTCCGCGTTGATTTTAAAATTAGATTTACGAAAAAATTCATGTTATATAATATAACTAATGTATAATTTGTATTTTTATTCTAACTTGACCATTTAATATGCAAATTTGGGATTACGCATAACTAAAATATTTTCATTTCTAAACTACTTTTTAAGGAAAAGATAAGTTGTTTGAAGTCGGATTAGTCTAAGGTTGTGTTTGGCAAAAATAAAGTAACTTATAAGGTAATTTTTAAGTTGGTACGTGTCTGGATAGATTATAAGCTAGCTTATTGAAACGTTAATTAGAATAGTGTTTTAGAAGCTTTTGTGATTTTTTTGAGTTATATCTTTATTATTATACCCAATATGTCATTTTTGGTCATTTTACATACTCACTCATAAACTAACTTATTAGCTAGCTTAACAACTTCTATCAAGCTTATTAGTCAATAGCTAGCTTGTACTTTTTTATGCAATAATATAAATGATAAATATAATGTCAGTTTTCAAAAAGGAAAGAGCATTAAATTTTCTTAAGAACAATTTAAAAGTATTAAGGAATCGTTTGCTTGAACACTTACCCGACAGGTGTTTATCGGTTAAATTGAACACTATCACTACCATATTGGACAATATTTTAGTCTTTTCAAACAGTATCATAAGCAACAATTTACCCGGTAAGCTCTCTTACTGGGTAAGATTCTCAATTAATGTTATCGTTCTTACCAGTTCATGTTATCGTTCTTACTAGATGAGATTCTAGTCATTTTTATATTCGTCTTGTAAGGTAAATTGACCAGATAAATATTTACCGGTAAACATAAAGTAAACGATCCTAAATTAAAATTTATTCTTAAGTATTCCCGCGTGTGAGTGAGTTGTCAATAACTAAATGTTTAACTTTTTTGAATTTGACTTTTCAGAAATTCTTGAAATTTCCATATTGTAGACAACATAGCATCCTGAAAACTATTTTTTGAAAAAGAAAAAAAACAAATTTGCTAAAACAGTTGGCAAATTGACATCGTATAATAAATAATATATAAAATAGTGAAATGACCATATGAACCAAAACAACAAATAGGGAAAACGATGCAAATAATGGGTCTGGTTTTGGACCGCCGTCCAACACGACTCGGCTTTTTTTAGGCTGGAACCGGCCTGGAAGGTTCGATAATATATATACACATGCACCGGTCCGATTAATACGATGAAAGCATGCCCTAATTAATAAATTAACTCTTAATTAAATTATTATATTTCAATATTTTATTATTATTATTTATCACAAGCAAATTGTCTAAGATTAATAAACCTTAAATTATGGAGTAACTCATTATTATAATTAATCTATATATAATTTAATAATTAAAAAGTAGATGGGCTGCCACGTGCTGCGTTCTCGTGAGCCGAAAATAGTATTTTTCAGGCTAAACTTGAACCTAGACGCATTTTTCGCTTTCGATTCATTTAAGCCTATCTGATTGACACGTGTCTTCTTATATAATCCCTTAATTTTATGATATTTATTTTATTTTTAATCTTCTACTTTTTAGTTGCTACGCATACAATTAGTTATTTATTTTACTTTTAACTTCTAATTTCTTTTACACTCTTATCATATAATACAACTTATAAACTAAAATGTATTAAATTATTATATTTTAATATTTTATTAATTATCATAAGCAAATTGTCAAAAATTAATAAAACCTTAAATTATGGAGTAACTCATTATTGTAATTAATTTTTTATAGAGAGGGAATTGATAACGACTTAATTTGTTATATTATATATCGGGACATACATGTTTGATAATTTATTGAACATTTACGATGAAATATGTATTAAAGTTGAAATAAATAATGTTGTTTGACCTTTAATTGTTTTTTATTTATTTTTTGTTTTGAGTTTATTTACATAAGTTAATTTGATAAACATTGGATGATAGCGGTATGATCAAGGAAAAAGTTCAAAAAAGTCCTGCATATTTAAAGTTCAATTTTCGTCCCTGAACTATCCGGATTTTAACATTTTTCGTCCCTAAACTAAGGAAACTCGGAATCGACCTTGAAGTATGCACTTTCGTTTCAATTTTGGTCCCTCTCACTAACTCCGTTTGATTTTAGCCGTTAAAGGGTATCACGTGCAATTCATGTGAGGGTAATTTTGTCATTTCATCTTTCTTTTACCCCTTTTAAATGAACGTATCTCTCTCTCTCATTCACTTTTCACTTTCTTCCCCAAAGTTTGTCTTCAACCTCTCAACCTCTCAAATAACAGGAAGCTTAAACCAAACTTTTAACAATGGTGATATGTCCCTGTGGAGCAGATGCTATGATTCGTACATCGTGGACAACTTCTAACCCTGGGCGGCGATTTTATTGTTGCTCAAGAACAGTAAGTGTGCAATTAGGTAAAGTAATGAGGTTTTTTTGACCTAATTCTCTACTTTCTCCATTTGCAGGTTCGATCATGTGGATTTATTTGTTGGATGGAACAACCACTGGATTCGCGTTCGATTGACATTGTTCGTGGGCTATTGAGGTCAAAAAAGAACATTGAAGAAGCCTATGCATTAGCTGTTGAAGAATCACGCAAACTAAAAATCATTTTGGCTTTTTCTTGGATTTCTTTTGTAATCTACTTTATTTTCAGTTGAACCTTTAGAGGTTAAGTAGTACTTTTTGGTCAATGTATTTTTGGGACCATGTGTGAACATGTACTATGTATGGTTAAGGGTGTTTTAATCAATGGAATTTGGTATTTTGGTCAATTTACTGTTAGTCAGTTTTTGTGCACAAATTGAAACCACAACAACCAAGAATAGATGTTACCTGATGATTTTGTGCACAAATTGAAACCACAACAACCAATTGAAACCACAACAACAGAGTGCTTGATTACCATAAAACAACCAATCGATTTTGTGCACAAATTGAAACCACAACAACCACAACAACTGTTTAATTTGCATAAAACAAAGTGCTTAATTACCATAAAACAAAGAGTTGTCTAATAAACTGTTTACAACCATACACAAAAGATAGCAGTTGTAACAACCAAAAGAGTAACATAGCAAATTGTACCAACCAAAAGACAACAGTTTAAAACCAAATTCTTACACCCAAAACATAGCCATAAGAACCCTCCCCACTACTTAAGAAGTTGTCCCTTTCCCCTTGCATGTCCTTGCATTGTGTCCCTCTTTACGGCATATTCGGCAGGTCATTGATTTCCCAGTCTTCAACAATTTTCCACCTTTAACCAATGGTTGGCTAAGCTCCTCTTCTGTCTTCCTCCTACACTTTTTAGGTCTTCCAATCTGCTTGTGATGCTTTGGTGGCAACATCTTGAATGGGCAACTTGATTTAGGCCACAATAACCTTCCATTGGTGGGTTTAATCTTGAATTGGTACATCTTCTTCCAAGTGTCTAGATGGTAAAAGGGATGTACCCAATTTTCTGGTAAAGCAACTGCACCTCCATTAGCTGCACTAAACCATATAGCAGCTATAGCATGCTTACATGGGATTCCTGTTAACTCCCACTTTCGACACGAGCAAAACTTATTCACCAGATTAACACAACATTGTTCTCCCCATGCTCCTTTTATCTACATTTACAACACACAAATTTATCAAACATGGTCACATTGCACCACATCTACAACAACATATTTAGCATAAACATTTACCTGATAATCATCTTCACCATTCCAGAGTACCACAAGTTGGGATGCTTCTTTCTTTGTTTTGATAAGCATTTTGGCAATAGTTGGTGTAAGGGGTCCATGAGTTTTGTCAATTACCTTTTGTACAAGTGCCAACCTTCTCATCAAATACTCACGGATAAACTCCAAGGCAGTTAGTATAGGCTTGTCCCTTCCACCAAGTAGTTGCTTATTAAACACCTCACACATGTTGTTGAGAAGGACATCACATACAGCCCTTCCTATGAACATCACATAAATAGAGTTAAATACATGTTTTGACTATTGCAAACACTAAATACATGACATAGGTGGAATTTGTTTTTACTATTACCAGTAAAGTGAGATCTTGACCAATGATGAGGTGGAATTTGTTTCAACCAGTTGTATGTTTCTGCATTAAACTTCCTTAGTTCCTCCATTTCTGCATGAAATTGTGGGATAGTAGTGGCTGATGCACACCTCCACAACATATCATTGTAGACTTTTCCTTTCCAACTCTGCTTCATGTTCTGTTGTATGTGTCTAACACAGAACCTGTGCTCAGCTGCTGGAAAAACCTTGGCTATTGCAGGTATAATGCCCTATAAGATTAAATCAGAATGTTAGTATTGCAATATATTAGAACCATCAATAGAAAAAGTAACCATTAACATACCTTTTGCCTGTCACTAATAAAAGTGAAGTTGGAATTTGAAACCAACTCTAAATCATCTCCTAAACATTCTAGGAACCATGTCCATGAGTTTGTTGTTTCAGCCTCAACAATGGCATATGCCAAAGGGTAGATACCATGGTTAGGATCCACACCCACAGCAGTGAGTATTTGTCCAGGATACGGGCCCTTCATAAAAGATCCATCAAGCCCTAACAGATCTCTCCCCAGTGCTTTGAAACCATTCTTTAAAGCCCCTAAGCAGATGTATACCCTTTTGAACTGCCTTGTGGTTGTCTGCAGGTTTGGTTCAATCTCCAACTCCAGTTTCACAGTAGTTCCAGGATTTGATCTCTGCAACTCTTCAAGGTAGTCCCTCAAAACCAAATATTGTTGTGAATAGTCTCCCCTCACTTGTCTGGTTGCCATTTGTTTTGCCCTAAAGACTTGCTGTGATGAAACCCTAATTTGAAACTTCTTCTGGATCTGTTCATGAAGTGTCTTTAAAGGGATGTCTGGGTTTGTAGCAATCTCTTCTTGAATATGTTGTGATAGGATTCTTGCAGTGCATAAGTTAACCTTTCTAGCTTGCAGACAGGTGTGGTCTCCAACATATGTTTTAACTGTCCATGTTGAGTCATTCTTACTTGTAGACACATGCAAAACCCAAGAACAATGCACCCCACTTGCATTTGCCTTTTTACTGGACCCACCAGCCTTTTTAATTGGCCCACCAGCCTTTTTAATTGGCCCACCAACCTCATTGAATACTGGATTTTGTCCTTTACATGTGGCCCTAAACCTTGTGTTGTCATTCTTTATTATTCTTATGTCCCTACAAGAATGCATAGAGTACATGGTTACCCTCTTTTTTACTTCTTCCCTTGTACCAAAGGTTTGACCAACATAAAAGCTATACTCAGCCCCTGAAATGTCTTCTTTTCCATGCATCTTTTTAAGCTTCTTTAACTGTTTTTTTCTTGCTCCTCCCAAACTGTCACTTGAATCACTTTCAAAGTCCTCAAAATCCATTGGATCCTCATCTTCATACTCTACTTCTTCCTTATCAACCTTTTCATTCCCAACCCATTCTGCTTCCCAATCAACATTATCATTAAAGGAGGTCATGTCTACTTCTGCCATGTAGTCAATATCATCTTCATCACATAGATAATCACTGTCACTATCACCTTCATCATCACTTTCATCAGTCTCATTGTATCTCTTTTCAACACCCTCATCACCATCTTGTTGATCAACACTGTAAGTCTCTCCAAAGAATGGGTCAAAGTCATCCAAGATATCTTTGTCAAATCCATAGTCACCCACCCCATGACCATCTTCATTACCATGTTGATTACCATCTTCATTACCATGTTGATTACCATCTTTTACAACCTTGTCACCCACCTCATGACCATCTTCATTACCATGTTGATTACCATCTTCTACAGCCTTGTCACCCACCCCATGACCATCTTGATTACCAAAGTCTAGATTACCATCTTCTACAGCCTTAACACCAACCCCATGAACATCTTCATTACCATGTTGATCATCTTCCATAACATCTTTGCCATTACCATCTTTAGGTCCAGATTTACCAATCTCATCTTCTTTGTATTCCCATCCTAGACATAGCCTTCTCCTACATGAACTAGAACCCACTTCTTCTGTTTGCTGTCTTTTTCTATTCAATTCAGGTGAGTTGTCATCACTCAACTCTTCAATGATAACCTTTTTAGGTTCAGGTGACATAAAATAGGTTTGCAACCTTGTTGTCCCATGTTCAATATAAAAACTAACCAACTTACATTTTGGAACATATTCCAACAACCTTAACACATCCTGATCACAAGCAAATGCTTGAAGGCCAAAATCCAAGTCACTATTAGGGATTAAAAAATGGTAATACATCATGTAAGTACCATGGTAACCTAAATGCTTCATAATCGCATTAAATTCATGGATTGAGAGCTGATCAGGATCAACCAAATCAACAAATGTTACCTTCCCATTCAAGTACTGCCTACCAGGGCTTCTAGTGAAAACACCACCATGATGAATCTTCATCGAAAACAGGTCTTCATAGAGGTCTGTAAACATATTAAAAATATACATTGGTTAGTTATGAACAAAAAGCCCTAAATTTTGAATTTTCTCCAAACATACGTACCATATATCATATCTGCATCAAAATCATCAGGTGATTCTCGAACCCTCCACATTTCGTTAGCCATGAACAATGCGACTTGCTAGATGATAATCGTGACCTTCAAATTTGCCAATCGTAATCTTTACAGACCCATGAAATCAGTTTCAAGGGTTTATGAAATCGTATGGGTGTATGGGTTTATGAAATCGTTTGAGACAAAAGGGGTTTTTGAATCAGAATAGTTAATGAGAGAGAAAAGGGGTAAAGGAAAGATGAAATGACCAAATTACCCTCACATGAATTGCACGTGATACCCTTTAACGGCTAAAATCAAACGGAGTTAGTGAGAGGGACCAAAATTGAAACGAAAGTGCATACTTCAAGGTCGATTCTGAGTTTCCTTAGTTTAGGGACGAAAAATGTTAAAATCCGGATAGTTCAGGGACGAAAATTGAACTTTACTCTTGACATTAAGTCTGTGGACTATTTGAAAGTAATTAGATCATTAAATTATTGAAGTTGAACAAATAAATCATTGACTTTATTAAAACCCAAAAAAGAAAACACAACAAATTTTCAAATTTTGATTGTTTAAGTGGTTGAAATGTTTTTTTTTAAACAAGTAAAGTTTTACATTGATAAAAGGAATTATCTAAGAAATAAATAATGGATGATCAATTTTTTATTGGTTTATGGCATTTTCTTTGTAATATTCCGCAAGTTCATAGGTTCTTTTCAAGAAATCAATAAGCACATGCATAGGATTAAGTTTGGAACCTTTTTAAAATTAGAAGGACTATTTATGTAAATGAGTAAAACTTTGAAAGAGGTTGATTTTGAGCTAAGGTCGGCTCACGTGGGTTTGTTAAGCTAAGAAATTGGGATTTTTTTTAAGTAGAAATTATTATATAAATAAGTGTTTGACTTAGTCATGAAAGCTTATAATTTGAGAGAATAATTTTGGCTAACAGGAAAAAGAATTCTTTGTTTTGGAAAGTGGATGCCATTAGTTTTGTGGTCATTTTGGATTTATAGTTTTAGCTTTAATTACTCTCTTGGTTTAAGTTGAAATAGTATAAAACTAGAAGGGCTAGTTTTGTCAGTTAGTTAAAGTTTGAGATAGGGTTAAACCTATGTAACCTACGGCGGCCATTAGCTTGTTTAAAAAGAAATGGGGTAACTTCAATCTTGAAGCAGTATAGTTGGTTGTTATGAAATCTCTTTTTCATGCATATAATTCTATTTTATTAGTTGGCCGAAATCGTGAGAAAGCAAAAGAAAAAGTGAGAGAAACATTTTAATACATTTAGAGTTTGAAGGGTTGGAAGTGAATTCTTGTTGGAGATTCGTTCATGATTATAGAGGCTCGTTTTAAAGGTTTTGATGGAGTTTCGTTAGCCACGTTTAAAGGTTAACTAAGGTACGGATTCCTTGTTCCTCCGTTGTGTTTATTTGATCGTTAAGTTATGTTTGCGTTTATGTGATATGTTATGTATATGTACGGACTCCATGGCTTTCCTTTCGTGTCATTCGATCCATTCTTTTCGTGCTTAATGTGTTTTATTCCATCAAAATTATTATAATGTTTTTATTGGTTTAGTTGTTTGTTTGGTCGGTTATATTCTCGGAGGTGCCTTCCTTCGAGTTTACATTTATAAACATCATTTTATGATTATAAGCTGCAGAAATATTTTCTGAAATTATACCTTACGTGTGAAAATCATAACTAATCGCTCGGTTATCGGATTTAGTCATACGATACATTTTTAAAAACCCCCAGACGTCTGCTACGATTTACTGTCACACGAACAACCTGTGATTTTTATGCTAAAGTGGCCAAAATCCAAGTTTTCCGAAACAGCTCTTATTTTAAACGTAAACAGCGCCACTGTTTTCAAAAATTCATATCGGATTCATTTTAAACCCGATTCAGTCCGTTCTTGATTCGTTGGAATCCTAAGACGTTGATCTAAAACTTCCGTTTAGATATGTTTTTCTAAAACCAACTGGAAATATGTTAAAACGTTTGATTTCTAAACGTGTTAAATGCTGAAAATAGTACGTCTTGACTTCTAATAGTCGTGTTTAAGTTTTCGTTCGCTATGCGTTTTCCTCATAAATATTTTGTGTTGATTGTATCTAAATTTATGTTAATGTTTTACGATACTTGCTCGTTTTAAACTTCCTTTCAGTTTGTAAGTCGTTCGGTAAAGTGTGTACGAACTTATTGAATATTTAATGGGATTTGGTCCATATTTTTGTATGGTTGTATAATTAGTATGACTTGCTATTGATTTGATGTGATCACATGAGTTGTGATATGATTTTGAGATTTATGTGTTTTGCTAACCACCTATGGGGGTACCATAGGCACGTCATTGTGGCACCGATGGCGTGACACCTCCCGTGGCGGTGTGATCAGTCCACGGCGTCTCCTTTTTGTATTTGTGCTCATGTGGGAGCTATTTGTGTGACCGGTAAGGAGGCGTATGGGTCGACCCTAGAATATGTAAGGTGAGTGTCGGTGTGTGCCCAACACCGCCATTTCACAACTAGTACAGTTGGATGTGTATGCCCAACGTACGGGCCTTTGTGGCCAGATGTCTGGCACTTGTCATGTCGGATGATATGCAAGTGTATGCGTTCGAGCTCGATATATGTGATTTGATGTGGTGATATTTGATATGTGATCCTATGATATAAATTTGATTTAAGCTTTTCAGATTTGTTAGTATTTAATTAATGCTATGCCTTATGTGATGGCTTACGTCTTTGACAAGATTTACAAATTTTTATATAGTAAGTTTGGATAATATCATTTCGTTTCGACTTTTGATTTAACATTTATATTGAGTTATTGGTTCAATTTCTCGTTGTTTTGTTTCGTTTCCTCTTGTGGATATCTCGTTAAGTGATGTTTAATTCAAATGAGATGTGTCTTTTACTCGTGCTATTTCGTATGACACCTTAGAATTTGTGTTTGTTATTTGTTTGTATCCGCCCACTGAGCGTTTGGCTCAGCCGCATTTCTTTCTTCGCGGCAGGTTTTCGGAGGGAAGCTAAGGAGTGCGATCCAAGGTGTCAGCATATCTTAGAGGTTTGGTTAAGCATTTTATAAGTTTGTTAATGCTTGAAAGCTAGTTTAGAAGACAAATGTAATTGATGTATGTTTTGAGACTTTTGTTATTCTTTGTTGGTAAATAATTGTAATTATGGATTATAGTGCTCTGTTGGTTTTCGGTTAATGGTTGGTATAAGTTTGATAGTGACCTCCCCTTCCGTCTCGGGAGGGGGGTGTTACATTCTTGTTGATCTATTAATACATTGATGGATAAATTTTATATTCATTTTGTTTTTATAAGTATATTGATTTACTTTCATCTTTTCTTCAACTTGTTTTGATGAGAAAAATGGCAAGCTTTTTAAAAGATGAAATATGACAGATAAAGAGATTGCTTTCTTATCTCTTGTAACTTCTACTCATACCACAAGGGTATATTGTAATTTCATAAAATGGAAGACTAATTTAATTTAAAAAGTATCCTAAATTATGTAAGTATAAAGTATATATCATCACCATTTCTTCAATAAAGATATTTAATTCTTTTTTTATAGACCCATGGACTAAACTAAAAACAAAGTGTAGTTTATGGCTTTGGTTAATTTTAAGGACATTCTTTTTTATCTAATTATATACAAACGTAACATTGCAATAAGAAAAATATACACACATATATGATATATACCCTAAATTTTTATTTAGTTGATTTTAAGCATTAGAAATTGTTGGTATATTGCAATTCTTTCTTCATAATAACATGCATATCATAATAAAAGAAAAATCTTGAATGCACATACATAAACAATGGGAAGGACTGGTATTGACAACGAAGAAAAGATGGGGGTGTAAAGTAAGCTGAAAACTTAAAAGGTAAATGGAAATGCATGGATGAGATGGACTTCCAATGAAATTCTTGTTTAGTGGCTTTAAAAAATGTCAAAATGCATTAACTTTTTGAATTTTAGTTGTATGTAGTTAAGTATCTCAATAAATAAAAAATATACATTTTTATCATATAATTATAAGTCAAAATTTTTAATTAAATTAACCTAGATCATCTTTGATCCAAAGTGTTGTATATTATAGTCTATATACTATATATAGCACTAATAAAATGGTGTTTGCTTATATTATTAAGTGAAATAATACTAATAATCATCAATCAGTTAGTTCTAAATTATAACATTCTTATGTAAATTCGTAAATTAATATCTTTTTCATATATGTTAATTACTTAGACTTATCATGTAAGGTGAAGATTTTATAATTATTAATTTAGCCTCATTCACAAATCACAATTACATAATTATTAATTTTTGTTATACATAATTAAAAAAAATGATATAATTAATAATTTTTGTTATATATAATAAAAAAAGAAAAGATTCTTTTCATTTTCCCATATCCCATCTTCTCATTCTTTCTTTTTTTGTGATCCCATTGAATCTCTTTTTATATTATCTCCACTTGTTCCATCCAACCTCCCTTTCCACTTACCCCCATAACCCATTCAACACCTTTATTTTTAGTAGCCCTCCATAGCCAGCCCCTTTTCAATATCTTTAATAGTTTCCCCCAATTTAAAATTAAATGAAATAAAACTTTATATATAACATCTCATAAAAATAATAGAAATTTGAGTTATTTAGTACATAATTATTTTTATCCATTAACAATTTTCAAATACGAAGGTTAAATCTTATGTACAACATGCATTATAAAAGATACAAGTTATAAAAACATTGTTTTTATAATTACATATAAGACATATAATAAGAAGTTGGAACATTATGGGCTAAACCCAAACAAGCTTGGAGCTATCTTCATCAATGGCTCTAAAGTGTTTGGATGAAATTTCCTAGCAAATAAGAAGCATATCGAGCTATTAGCACCATTATAAGTACAATTAGACCCATATCTTATCTGATTTAGAAACATAGCAGATATATCTTTTCTCATAAAAGTCGTAGGATGAGACTTGCCACCCGACCAATCAGTCCATGTCACTGTCGTATATGTGGTCAAATTAGGATGAACTTTGTTTACGAGTGTAGGTAAGTAATGTTCGTCCATGTAACAAGGTGGCAGGCAATGGTTTTGAAACACCTGATAGTACATTTTATCAGAAATTATCTCAACGGCTAGCTCTCTATTAACTTCAAACCATTGGGAGCCTTTGCGCCAATCTTGCAATGTTATTGTGGGACCCATTCGCTTGTTGTATCTCCCACGACCTATTTTCCTTGGATCATCAAATGAACTAAGAAAACTTTTGTCTGCATTTATAAGGTAATTGTAGATCGTCGTGAAATTAAATATAGGAATACATGTTTCTGATAGCAATATGAACCTATGATTGGAGGAGTCAAGTAGTGCATTTGCCAAAAGCCGCCTCTCAGCATCAATCATGGTTGGTTTTCCCCATTGAACATGCTGTAGAGAATAAAACCCCAAAAAACATTTTTATTAAAAATCCATCTAAAATAATAACTTTTTCTATAATGAAAAACAATTGGAATAAAATACCAAATGTACCCCTTTTTGGGTAGCTAAAAGAAGGCTATCAAATTGTAGTGTTTGTGATTCAAACCTGGCTTGGGATTTTTCGTTTATAAAACACTGATGAATTTGGAGGGTCGTAGTTGAAATCCGGAGATGTATGCAAGTAAATTGAGAAAAGACCTTCATGCCCTTTAAAGAACTTTTCCCAAAATGGGCCCAAGGGTAAACTTCCCCTTGTCAAAAACATAAAAGCCAGTTTATGTATATGCTTTGATGTACGTGGGACCCTCATGGCTTTCTCGATAAGCTCTTTGTCGCTCATCGAGTGCCAAAGATCCTCAAAGCCAGTTGAATCAGTAAACTGGACAACATGAGTCGATGAAGGTGCAGAAGATGATGAAGATTTGTGACATAGGTAGATCGAAGAAGAATGAGTCTTTGTAACCACGGTGAACTGAGGGAAGTACAAATCTTTCGGGATTATAACCGTCTTATAACGGTCGGTGATGAATGTACTAAGAACAAACACGATAAACACCATGACCACACACATGGTTATGGTCGAAGCTACATGGATATTGCCTTCGTTCATTACTTGTTTCAGTCCTTTCGTTTTTCTTTTGATGAACATTTTTGGAAATTGATATAGTTTCAAATGATCTACAATTATTTATAATATAAACTAATATAAATAAAGTACGTGAAAAAGGCTTTTTCTTCTTAACTTGTAGGAATTGTATGACCGATACACATGATATAACATGGATATCTCACACCAATCGTGAAATTACTATGATTGATCCCGTTTCTTGAACCTTTACATATGTAACGTAGAATTTAAGAATGTATCATGAAAATCATGATCATTGTAGTTCAAAAAATAACCATTTAAGTTACAAAAATTTCAAACAGACATTACATTGAAAATTTTCAATATTGGTAACTATCATACTTGAAAATTTCTATTTAACCCATTTTAGTTATAACAACATTTACATTAGGTTTATCATCCCTTGTATATATATCAAAAATATCTAGATAACATAGCAATAGTATAAGGAAATTTATACTTGTCATTTAAATAAAAAGATTAATTGGCCTTATATATCATTTTAGTAACAACATTTTCGTCCAATGATACAAGAAAAATGTCAATCATTGTTGATGATTTCATTAAAATTGGATGGATGTTGTACACCAAGTGTGCAATTTGGTAAAATCATTATTCAGATGAAACAATGTGAAAACACAATTACATGTTTATTTAATTAGTTAAGGAACAAGTCATTAATTATTATATTGTTTTGTTTTTCGTTACTTACAAATAACATTGTTGTTTATAACAAGAGTCCTAACGTAATAAATCCAATTATTTGTTTATTACATAATAAATCCATATAATAGTCGTCATTTTAAACTAAAATAAATCATTATGTTTTAAATTGAAAATACCTCGATTACAATGAATGTTTAAATGAAAGAAACTTTATAAAAATGCATTTTATTCTCAGGAGCTGTCTACAACAACCTCTAAAGATCAACGATTTGCCAAGAAGCGATAAAACAGATTTGTTTGTCTCTATTATGACAGGTCTGAAGATCAAACCCAAAGTGACAAGTGTCACATGCATTTAATGCACATGAAAGTATAGACAGATGAAGACCTGGTCATGTAGGGTTACACTTTCTAAACTACTCTCTACATGCTTGCAAAGAAATCGACAAGTTTACTTTCTTTCTCTAAAAGTTCATTAACTTGTTCTAAAGCGTTCAAAGTGTGATATGTTCTTCGTTCTCTAAGTGTCTAATTCTTAGAATAGTTTTTAATTGTTCTTTTCCGCAACAATTTGTTTGCTAAGTGTAATAAGTAATTTTGATGTGAGAAATCAATAAAATAACTAAACTTAAAGCGTTTTTTTGTATATTGTATTCAACTCCCCTTCTACAATACTTGTTGTTTTGGTTGGCATACTATTTGGGACTAACAAAATCACAAGTCCGAGATTCGAGTCAAGAATTTTAGGATTTAGGAGATTTTAGAATTAAGAAATCAACGATATACCAAATTTTTAGATTCCAAAGTTGCTCTTTTACAGCATATAGGGGGTGAAGTCATATTCTAGAAGAAAAGAAAAATGAGATTCAATTACAACCAATTTAAGTTCCCAAGGAAGAGCCAAGAGTCAATCATCACTGGGTTTAGAGCAGTCCAGACCAAGAACCAAGAGTCCAATTAGTCGTAAGCGAGAATGAGTTTTCAGATCAAGAGTCCAAACAAATTTGACGTATGAGAGGGCAAAGACAGTGAATATACAAACCCCTAATAATACTCAATTCATAATACCCAATCCAATATATAGTCAATTTATTGTATTTGAAAACCGAAGATATATGTCGGTGAGAAGTGGAGGTTAACGTGATAAGCCGAAAAGTGATTATCACCGTTGAATGAGAAGTGAATGCATCTTAAAATAAACTACAACAAGATAAGATGCACCATGTCAATTTCCTACAATTCATAGAAGAATATAAAGTCAACAAATTATCAACGATTCATATTCACTTCTTAGGCCCACGGTAGCACCTCGGGCTTGTAAGCAGGCTCTTGTGCGGGCTGCACTACGGCCCTTGCGGGATTGGGGTGCGAGCTCCCGATGAGGGCTTCTAAGCTCTCTCCTACCCGTTATATATATATATATATATCTCATACACACACACTTTCCCTTTATATATATACACCGGGTATTTGGCTTGTGGGTAGTGAGTTCTTATTTCGACCTTGGTGCGGACTTGTAAGTAAAGCTAATGTGACGACTCGAGATTTATGGGATTGTGGATTACGTTACCGATGGGCGATTGCTTATATTTCCCAAGTTAAATTCTAAGTTTTGACTTTTGAGGCCATCATCTTTTTAACCTCTATTTCTAACCAACATTGATTTTGACATTTTGTTAGCCCACCTCACACAAGGTCCAAACCAAAAACCAAGACCCACCCACATAACACTAGTCAAGAATCTCTCTTTACCAATTTCCAAATACCCTAATCGGTTCTTTTTCATGAATTCGGATCCGGATCTTGGTCCTTTTCACTTTCTTCTCCATCAAAATTCTTCATAGTAGGTTTTAATCATTTCCTTCTGATAGAAATCATCCCTCTTTGATATCGATCTTGAATGTTCTTTTCATCTTTCAAATACCACCTTTGTTGAAAGATTTAATCTCGGATCTTTTTGGGAATCCATTGTTGATAGCTAGCTCTCTTTTGGCTCGATCTTCTTCACTTGGATACGAAATAGAAGAAGATCAAGAAAGGGGGGATGGGGGGTTCGAAAACTGAAGGGGAACCTCTTCTTCAGCCCCTTTGATCGCAAATCGTAGAGACCCATATGAGGTTTTGAGTGTTTCTAGAGATTCTTCTGATCAGGAGATTAAATCTGCTTATAGAAAACTTGCTCTCAAGTTAGTGTTCTTTCTTTCTTTCTAATTTCATGTTTCTTTATTTCAATTGCTTTATAGAGTTTAAATGGAATTGGGGTTTGAATTTGGGATTGGATGGGTTGAGCTCATGTTTGTGGATCTTTAGGACTAATATTGAATATTAATTGGTGCAGTTTCAATTTCAATTGCTAAATGGTATTGTATTCTATGAGCTTGTTTTACTTATTTAGAGTGTTGTATTGCATTTAGGTTAATGGTTTTTATGGTTTGTGTTATGCCCTTTGTTTTTGTGCTTTTGTTTATGGGTGGTGAATGGTATTGGTGAATTTGTGATTATGTTGGGTGGTTTAGTTGTTACTTTCAAATTTGTGATTGTTGCCTTTTGAGTTCATATGCTATGGAAGAAGGATTGAGTTGGATGTGAGTGATAGTATTAGTTCTCCGTATCATGCCACCTAGTTGTTACGTTGCCTACTTGGAGAAATGATTACTATTTTTCATGAAGAAAGTGAAAGAATAGTTATGAAGCTATGATGTTGAGTTTGATATGATTTGAATTCAATTAGATGCAACTTGATGTCTGATCGAGTTGTAAAATCTTTAAACCGTATGTATTGGGTTGAAACTAGGTTACACACATTTGAACCCAACGCAACATGACTCGAAATAATCCAACTAGAAGCAATCCGATGCCTAATCGAGTTGTAAAATCTTCAAACTGTATGTATTGGGTTGAAATTGGGCAACACATGTTTGAACCTAATTCAATCCGATGAACCTGATACCCTTTTATTTCTTGGATTTAATATGATTGTTAATTGTTATTTGTTAAGTCCCTATTAATATGTAGACAATTACACCAACACGTCCCTCTTTATATAGATATATTATTCAATCTATTCTCCATCTCTATATAACTCTTTTGTATATATATATATATATTCAATAAACGGGAACATATATATGCAAATCGAGATAAGTAGTTAGAATGCGATATTGCGAAATACTTAAGATTTAAGGGGTATGGATTAGATGTACCTAATGTTTGATGATGAAGAAGGAATAATGAGTAGAGAAAACAA
>JARYMX010000493.1:15000-20939 GCA_030169165.1 Centaurea solstitialis | reverse complement strand
CCAAACCCCCGAAGGGGCCTTTCCCCGTCCGTCCCCGGCCGGCACGCGGCGACCCGCTCTCGCCGCGGAAGCGCTGAGCGTCCCCCGACAGCCGCGGGTCGGACGGGCCCCCGTGCCCAGCCTCAGAGCAACCTTTTCCCGGGTTACGGCCATTTTGCCGATTTCCCCTTGCCTCTTTTGTTCCATCGAAGAGGTGTTACCTTGGAGACCTGATGGGTTTATGGTAGGGACCGGGGTGGGAGGCACTCGGTCCTCCGGATTTTAAAGGGGCCGCCGGGGGGCGCATGGACACCGCGCGACGTGGGGTGTCTTCCAGCCGTGGCCCCTACCCCCGATGAGTGTTTCCAGGGTGGGCAGGCTGGTTAAACAAAAAAGAAAACTTTTCCCGAGGCCCCCGCCGAGTTTCCGGACCCCCTAAGTTCCGTCGGGCCCCCACGCCCCCGGGTTCAGGTTTTTTAAACCCCGATTCCCTTTCAAAGTCGCGGAAACGGCTTCTGAGGGTTCCCCCGCTCTTAGGATCGACAAACCCCAGTGCAAGTGCCTTTTCACATGGACCTTTCCCCTCTTCGGCCTTCAAATTTTCATTTGAATATTTGTACTCCCCCAAGATCCCACGACGGCCGCTGCCCAGGTCACCCCCAAGGTTTTGCAGCGACCCCCGCGCCCTCCTACTCATGGGGGCCCGGGCACTTGCCCCGGGGCGGGTGTGGGTTCCGGCGTTAAGCGCCATCCATTTTGGGGGCTAGTTTTTCGGAGGTGGTTGTTCACACCCCTTAGGGGTTTTTTCGCTTATGCCACCGTCCTGTGTCTTTAAACAACACCCTTTGTGGGTTCTGGGGTTAGCGCGCAGTTTGGCACCGTAAACCCGGTTCCGGTTCACCCCGCATCGCCAGTTCTGCTTCCCAAAAAATGGCCCACTTGGAGCTTCGATTCCGTGGCACGGTCCAAAGCACCCGCCCCGTTTACCTTTTTAAAGTTTGAAAATGGTCGAGGGCTTTGCCCCCCGGCCTCTATTCATTCGTTTTTCCCGATAAAAAATCGCCCCCGGGCTCCAGCTTCCTGAGGGAACTTCGGGGGGAAACCCAGCTACTAGACGGTTCGATTAGTCTTTCCCCTATACCAAGTCAGACGAACGATTTGCAGTCAGTTGTGCGGGCCCCCACCAGAGTTTCCCGGGTTTGCCCCCCCGTCAGGTTTGTTCCCCATTTTGGGCCCCGACGGGATGCTAAAACCTCGAACCCTTTAGAAGATCAAGGTGGTCGGCGGTGCACCCCCTGGGGGATCCCGCCAATCATTTTCCTTGGCCTTGGGGTTTACTCACCCGTTGACTCGCAACATGTCAGACCCTTGGTCGGTTTCAAGACGGGCCGAAGGGGGTGCCGAGGCCCGGTCCCAGGAGCGCCAGGGGCCGAAGCACCCGTAAGGGGGCGGCGTGCCAACCAGATCGACGCGACGGCATCTCCAAGGCATATCAACAGCCCGGGCTTTGGCCGCCCCCAATCCGCACGGTCCACCCCCCGAGTCGATCGGGGACGGCTCTCCCCGTTCCACTTTCCCCGGGACCATCGCCGGCCCCATCCGCTTCCCTCCCGACAATTTCAAGCACTCTTTGATTTCCTTTTCAAAGTCCTTTTCATCTTTCCCTCGCGGGGGTACTTGTTTGCTATCGGTTCACCCCGGTTTTTAGCCTTGGAGGAATTTCCCCCCTTTGGGGCTGCATTCCCAAAAAAACCCGACTCGAGACAGCGCCTCGTGGTGCCAGGGGGTCGGGCAGCGGGGCTTCACCCTCTTGGCGCCCCTTCCAGGGGATTTGGGGCCCCGGCCCGCCGTGAGGACGCCCCCAGACTACAATTCGAACGGGGGCCCCCGTCGTTTTTCAGCTGGGTATTCCCGGTTCGCTCGCCGTTACTGGGGAATCTTGTAAGTTTCTTTTCCCCGCTTATTGATATGCTTAACTCGCGGGTAGTCCGCCTGCCTTGGGGTCGCGGTCGAAGCATCGTCGTAAGACAACACATTAGGGTCTTTGCGGAACTCTCTAGCATCAGACGCTCGTTACAAAGGCTTTAAAAACCCCCATCCCGTGGCCCGAAAAAGGGGACCCTTTTTGGGCCCAACCGCCCCTTTGGGCCGGGAGACCAGTCTGCCCCAGACCAGACGTCCCTAGGGGGGAGGATGGTCGGGGCGAGCGATGGTGAGCCCAGGCGACGTGCCCTCGGCCGAATGGCTTCGGGCGCAACTTGGTTCAAAACTCGTGGTTCAGGGATTTTGCAATTTACCCAAGTATGCATTTCTACGTTTCTTCATCGTTTCGTGAGCCGAGAATCCGTTGGAGGGGTTTTTTGTTTGGGGTTTAAGGAGGTCGCGACCCGCGTGCACACCGGGAAAAAGGGGGGGAACCGGACACCCTTCTTGAGTTTTGTTTTCCTTGGCCATGCCGTGCGGGGGGTTTTTTTTTTTTTGCCACAAAAAATCCCCCTGCCTATTAGGCACGTTGAACGATGTAGCAAGCATGCAGGGCGGTAACCCCTATCCCCCGACCGATTTGTTAAAGTTCACGGGTCGTTTGTGTGCAGGCTTGCAATGATCCTTCCCCAGGTTCCTACGGAAAATTGTTAGACTTCTCCTTCCCTAAATGATTAAGGTTCATGGGGAATTCTCGCGAGTCGCCGGGGGCGAACCGCCCACGTCGCCGCGATCCTAAATTTTTCCGGACATTCAAAACGGTTGGGCGGGGGCGGTGTGTACAAAGGGCGGGAAGTAGTAAGCGAGCTGAGACTCGCGTTCTAGGAATTTCCCCTTTAAAAACCACAATTGCAATTATTTTCCCCTCACGATGAAATTCAAAGATTTCCCGGGCCTGTCGGCCAAGGCTATAACTCGTTGAAAAATCAGTGTAGGCGCGTGCGGGGGCCCCGAACATCTAAGGGATCAACCTGTTATTGCCTAAATTCGGGCCCAAAGGATAGTCCCTTAAAAAGTGGCCTGGGGGATACCTCCAATAGCTAGTTGCAGGTGAGGTCTCGTTGTTAAGGAATTAACCAGACAATGCTCCCCCACTAAGACGGCCATGCACCCCCCCCCAAGATCAAGAAAAGTCTCAGTTTGTCATCTTACTTGTTGGACCTGGGAAGTTTCCCGGTTGAGTTAAAATTTAAACCGCAGGCTCCCTCTGGTGGTGCCCTTCCCTCAAATTTCCCTTTAAGTTTCGCCCTTTCGCCCTACCCCCCGGAAACCCAAAACTTTTATTTCTCAAAGGGGCCAGGGGTCCTAAAAGCAAATCCCCTGATCCCCGGTCGGATCGTTTATGGTTGAGACTGGACGGTATCTGATGTCTTCGAGCCCCCCAAATTTGTTCTTTATTAATGAAAAAAATCCTTGGCAAATGCTTCGCAGTTTTTCGTCTTTCATAAACAAGAATTTCACCCCTGACTATGAAATACGAATGCCCCCGATGTCCTGTTAATCTTACTCCCATCCCGAAGGCCAAAGTAAAGGACGAAAAACCTATGTGTTTTTCCCATGCTAATGTATACAGAGGTAGGCTTGCTTTGAGCACTCTAATTTCTTCAAAGTAACGGCCGGAGGCACGACCCGGCAAATTAAGGCCGGAGCGCTCGCCGACAGAAGGGACGAGTAAAACCCGGTGCACACCTAAAGGCGGACGGCCGCCCACCCCAAAGCCAACTACGAGCTTTTTTAACTGCAACAACTTAAAAATACGCTATTGGAGCTGGGGTTACCCCCGCTGCTGGCAAGACTTTCCCTCCAATGGTTTCCCCGTTAAGGGATTTTTTGTTGTACTCATTCCCAAATTCCAGACTGTTTTAGCCGGTATTGTTTTTTATTGTCCTACCCCCCGTGTCAGGATTGGGTAATTTGGGCCCGCTCCCTTCCCTTGGGTGTGGGAGCGTTTCTAGGCTCCCTCTCCCGGAAACGAACCCCAATTTGTAAACCCCTCCCACCTAGTAGGCCCCTATCCTACCACGAAAATTGATGGGCGAAATTTGAAGATGCGTGCCGGCACGAGGGCGTGGATGTCGGTTATATGAAACATCGCAGAAAAGGGCAAAGGGCCCCCGTCGACTTTTTCTAAAAAATGCTCCCCTTCCCGAAAGTCGGGGTTTTTGCAGTTTAGCTCTAGAATTTCTCGGTTATCGGTAAAAAGGGTTTCCATCAAACAAACTTACTGATTTAATGAGCCTTCGCGTTTCCAGTTGAAATTTTTTATACTTACCATGCATGGCTTAAATTTTTAGACAAGCTATGACTATGGCAGGGTCAACCAGGTAGCATTCCTCTTCGACGTAGCCCCCATGAAAGGACAAGCCATAACATGGAGGCAATTCGTTTTGGAGAAGCGAGAACGCTTAAAAAGGGGCTAGTGAAGTCTTTAAAGCCCAAAAGCCACATCAATTTCCCGTATGAAGGACCAAAAACGATGTTCATAGGCCCAAAATTGTTGCAACAAACATCTTGGGTGGACACAAAGCCCGTTTCCCTTGTTTATCCCAGCCCCGCTAAAACGAGCATGAAAAATGAAAAATCGTAAAAACCCCACTTACCATCAATTAGGTTTGCAAAACAGGAAACCCAAAATTCTCAAGAAAAATAAAATCTTGAGAAAAACTGAAAGGTATGCAAGCGTAAACGTTGGTGGAAAAGCAAACACCCATCCCGGAAAAAAACCAATACCACTCATGCCCCTCCCCCGGTCGCACCCCCGAAAGCCCCCAACTAGTAGCAACCCCCCCAAACCAAAAGGTCAACAAGCCACCAAAAGCCAAAAAGCCCCCAGAATGCCCCAAAACGATGCAAGAAACAAATTGAACCCACCATCAAAACCCCCCATGCCCGGGTACTCCCACATAAACCAAATTTTCTAGCATATGGATCTGGCATCAGCGGCACAACCAATAGTAAGGAATAGGATCAAAGGCACCGATCTCGTTTCCGCCCAAAAGGAAAACCGACCCGTTTCCCGACCGAAAGAACCCCCCAACAAGAAAACCGATTCGCCCGACAAGCAACGAATTCCCGACCGACTAGCAACGGACCCCCGACAACAAGAAACCGATTCCAACGGACAAGAAACGAATTCCGACCGTAGCAATGACCCCGACCGACTGAAAACTGATCCGACCGACTAGCAATGATCCCGACCAGTGTGCCCCCCTTGGGAGACCCAAATACACCCCCCTATAATACCTTATGACAAAAGTAAATGAAGGATGAAAAAATTGAAATTTTCTTTTATATAATTTTTTAGATAGGGACGCCATTAGCCGAAGCACGGGCAAAAAAAACCCGACGGACGTGCGCGAAACTAGGCCAAGCACGGTGAAACCAAACCAAGGCCCAGGTACTCGGCCTGGCACGGTGAAACCAAGCCAAGGGACGGTTATCGGCCATGGACGCAAAAAAAACCAAGCCTGGCACGGTGAAACCAAGCCAAAGGGCCGATTATCGGCCATGGCACGGTTGGAAAAAAAGCCCAAAGGGAGAGGGGACTCGGGATGCTCGGTTTGGGGAAACCCAAACCAAGGCACGAGGACTCGGCCAGGCACGGTGAAACCAAGCCTGGCACGAGGTCTTTGGCCTGGCACGGGTGAAAACCCAAGCCATGGCACGAGGTAATCGGCCCTGGGACGGTGAAACCAAGCCAAAGGGAGGGTACCGGCCTGCTCGGTGAAACCAAGCCAAGGCACGAGGTACTCGGCCATGGCACGGGGTGAAACCAGGCCATGGCCCGGGAAGGCGCGACCCCGGGGGCGGGGACGCTTGCGGGCAAGGGGGGGATTGGCCGGTTCCGGCCCGGCCGGGGAAAACAACCCATGGACGAGGCGGGAAAAGCCTGGCCGGTTTTAAACCCAGGCCTGGAGGGCGGGTTCCCGGGACGGGGGCCCTTAGGGAAAAAAAGGGGGAGATTGGAGGGGCCCGGG
>JARYMX010000493.1:0-5000 GCA_030169165.1 Centaurea solstitialis | reverse complement strand
GGCCATGGCACGGTGAAACCAAGCCATGGCACGAGGTACTCGGCCATGGCACGGTGTGAAACCAAGCCATGGCACGAGGTACTCGAAGCCATGGCACGGTGAAACCAAGCCATGGCACGAGGTACTCGAAGCCATGGCACGGTGAAACCAAGCCAAGGAACGATGAACGGGCTACGATCACGGGACGGGGCCGCTTGGGGCAACGAGGGCCGATCTAGGCATGCCATGGCACGAGGTACTCGGCCATGGCACGAGGGTACTGGAAGCCATGGCACGGTGTGAAACCAGGCCATGGCACGAGGAACGAGCGACGATCACGGGACGGGGCACGCTTGCGGGCAATGAGGGCCGATCTAGGCACGAGTTACTCGGCCATGGCACGGTGAATACCAAGCCATGGCACGAGGTACTGGAAGCCATGGCACGGTGAAACCAGGCCATGGCACGAGGAACGGGTCACGGGACGGGGCACGCTTACGGGCAACGAGGGACGATCTAGGCAACGGGGCACGCGTTGCTGGGCTTGGTATGCAAGGCGGACGTCCTACCTTATGCTACCAGGGCCTATGGCTTGGTCGGCCACAGGTCGGGGGGGAGCAGACCCAATGGTCCCCTTATATACCCTTATGAACAAAAAAGCTAAGTGACAGGAAGAAACATTGGTTTTTCCATCTATCATAATTTTTGAAAACCAAGCAAACGGACTCCGTTTGGGACGAAACTTTGCATGGTGCTCCTTGGACATATGTTAGGAGGATCCATGCCGAAAAATTCGGTGTGCGGGGTCGGGAGGGCCCCCGGGGACGGCGTTGGACTTTTCGCGACGGTTCGGACCAAATTTTGGAAAACCGGCTCAAACGGACTCCGTTTTGAACGAAACTTTGCGTGGTGCTCCCGTGAACATGTATTAGGAGGATCCGGGCAGGAAAATCCGGTTTTCGGGGTCGGGATTTTACCGGGCCCGGGGTTGGACGTGTCGGGAGGCTTTTGAGGCATGTAACTTGGAAACCGGCTCAAACGGACTCCGTTTAGGACGAAACTTTGCGTGGTGCTCCGTGAACATGTATTAGGAGGATCCGGGCAGAAAGTTCCGGTTTTCGGGGTCGGGATTTTACCGGGGCCGGGGCTGGACGTGTCGGGACGGCTTTTTGAGGCATGTAAGTTCGATACCCGACCAAACGGACTCCGTTTTGGATGAAACTTTGCGTGGTGCTCCGTGAACATGTATTAGGATGATCCGGGCAGGAACTTTCGGTTTCGAGGTCGGGCGTATCGGGATGGCCTTCGAGCCATGTATGACCCGAGCAAACGTACTTCGTTTTCGGCGAAACTTTGCATGATGAAACCAAGCCATGCATGAGGATTCTCGGCCAACGGTGAGGGTAACCAAGCCGCGGTGCGAGAAATGGGCGACGATCAAGGGACGGGGCACGCGTGCTGGCGACGAGGGACGATCTAGGCAACGGGCACGCGTACGGGCGACGAGGGACGATCTAGGCAACGGGCACGCGTGCGGGGCTTGGCATGCTAGGCGATCCAATGAGCGACTTAGACCTCAGCATGCCATGGCCTATGGCTTCCTTGGCCACAGGTCGGGGGGGAACAGCCCCCATGGTCCCCCCTATATATACCTTATGAACAAAAGCTAAGTGACGGAACAAACATTGTTTTTTTCCATCTATCATAATTTTTTGGAAACCCAACCAAACGGACATCGTCTTGGACGAAACTTTGCGTGGTGCTTCATGAGCATCTACTAGGAGGATCCGGGCGGGGAAAAAAAATCGGTTTCCGGGGTCGGGATGGCGTTGGACTTATCACGACGGCCCCGACTCAAGGCATGGCAAATTTGGCTTGCTCCGACCAAGGCACCAAGGCATGGCCTGATTTGGCTTGGCCCGACCAAAGGTTTGGGCCCTGATTTGGCTTGTTCACGATCAAGGCACCAAGGCATGGCCTGATTTGCTTCTTACGATCAAGGCACCAAGGTTTGGGCCCTGATTTGGCTTGTTCCGATCAAGGCACCAAGGCATGGCCTGATTTGGCTTGGCACGATCAAGGCACCAAGGCATGGCCTGATTTGGTTTGGGCCCACGATCAAGGCACCAAGGCTGGCCTCATTTTGCTTCTTACGATCAAGGCACCAAGCCTTGGCCTGATTTGGCTTTTTCCCGATCAAGGCACCAAGGCATGGCCTGATTTTGCTTCTTACGATAAGGCACCAAGTTTGGCCGTTTGGCTTCTTACGACAAGGCCCCAAGGCATGGCCTGATTTGGCTTGGCAACGTTCAAGGCACCAAGGCATGGCCTGATTTGGTTGGCACGATCAAGGCCCCAAGCCTTGGCCTGATTTGGCTTGGCACGATCAAGGCACAGGCATGGCCTGATTTTGCTTCTTACGATAAAGGGGCCCCAAGGCTTGGCCTGATTTTGGTTCTTACGATCAAGGCCCAAGGCTGGCCTGATTTGGCTTTGCATGATCAAGGCACCAAGGCATGGCTGATTTGGCTTGGCACGATCAAGGCACCAAGGCATGGCCTGATTTGGTTGGCACGATCAAGGCACCAAGGGCATGGCGTGATTTGGCTTGTCGCGACTCAAGGAACCCAAGGCATGGCCTGATTTTGGCTTGTGCCGACTCAAGGCACCATGGCCTGGTTTGGCTTGTTCCGATCAAGGCACCAAGGCATGGCCTGATTTTGCTTCTTCGTTCAAGGCACCAAGGCTTGGCCTGTTTTTGGCTTGTTCCGACCAAGGCACCAAGGCTTGGCCTGATTTTGCTTGTTCTGATCAAGGCTTGGCCTGATTTGGCTTGGGACGACCAAGGCAGGGCCCTGATTTGGCTTGCCCCGACTCAAGGAACCAAGGCATGGCCTGATTTGGCTTGTGCAAGAAGGATACATGTATTTTTTCAAAGTTGTTGCGATTTTTCTTAAGTATGGGACTCGAGCCTGGGGCAAAAGGGGTAGAGGAAAGAATGAAAGGAGAAGTGTTTTGGGGGGGAGGGACGAATTCTGAGCGACGCAGGGTGAATCTCAGTGGATCGTGGCAGCAAGGCCACTCTGCCACTTACAATACCCCGTCGCGTATTTAAGTCGTCTGAAAAGGGGATTCTACCCGCCGCTTGATGGGAATTGTACTTCATGGCGGCCGCACGACTCGTCCGTCCCCACGGGCTTGGCCAACGACACGTGCCTTTGGGGCCGAGGCCCCTACTGCTGGTCGGCAAACAGGCGGCGGGCACACGCGTCGCTTCTAGCCCGGATTCTGACTTAGAGGCGTTCAGTCATAATCCAGCGCACGGTTTGCTTCGCGCCACTGGCTTTTCAACCAAGCGCGATGACCAATTGTGCGAATCAACGGTTCCTCTCGTACTAGGTTGAATTACTATTTTCGACACTGTCATCAGTAGGGTTAAAACTAACCTGTCTCACGACGGTCTAAAAAACCCCGCTCACGTTCCCTATTGGTGGGTGAACAATCAAACTTGGTGAATTCGCTTCACAATGATAGGGAAGAGCCGACATCGAAGGTCAAAAAGCAACGTGTTGAACGCTTGGCTGGCCACCCAAACCCGTTATCCCTGTGGTAATTTTTGACCCTTAGCTTCAAATTCCGAAAGGGCTAAAAGGGTCGTTAGGCCCCGCTTTCCGGGTTGTATTGTACTGGAAATCAGAATCAAACGAGCTTTTTTCCTTCTGTTCCCACGAGATTTTGTTTCTGTTTAGCTCCTTAGGACCCTGCGTTTTCTTTTAAAAGATGTGCCCCCCCAGCCAAACTCCCCACCTGACAATGTCTTCCGCCCGGATCGGCCGCGAGGCGAGCCTTGGGTCCCCAAAAAAGGGGCTTGCCCGCTTCCCATTCCCGGAAAAGTAAAATAACGTTAAAAGTGTGGTATTTACTTTCGCCCGAAGGCTCCCATTAACTACACCTCTCAAATCATTTCACAAAGTCGGACTAGAGTCAAGTCAAAGGGGGTTTTTTTCCCGCTGATTCTGCCAAGCCCCTTCCCTTTTGGGTGTGGTTTTGTGGATAGTAGGGCGGGGCAGTGGGGAAACTCGTTAAACATTCATGCGCGTCACTAATTTGATGCGAGGCATTTGGTACCTTAAAAGAGTCATAGTTTTCTCCCGCCCTTTACCCGCGTTGGTTGAATTTCTTCATTTGAATTCAGACACGGGCAGAAATCACATTGGTTAGCCTCCCCAAGGGACCATCGCAATGCTTTTTTTTAATTAAACAGTGGATTCCCCCTTTTCCGTACCGTTTTGAGTTGGTGTTTCGACGCCCGGGGGGAAAGGGCCCCGAAGAGGGTTCCCAGTCCGTCCCCGGCGGCACGCGGGACCCGCTTCGCCCCGGAAGAGCTCGAGCGTCCGCCGACAGCCCACGGGTTCGGGGCTGGGCCCCCGTGCCCAGCCCTCAGAGCCAATCCCTTTTCCCGAGGTTAGGATCATTTTGCCCCACTTCCCTGCCTACATTTTTCCATGACCAGAGGTGTTCACCTTGGGCCTGTGCGGTTTGAGTACGCCCGGGCGTGGGAGGACTGGTCCTCCCGGTTTTCAAGGGGCCCCCGGGGGCGACGGACAGCGCGACGTGCGGTGCCCTTTCCAGCCCCTGGACCCCACCTCCCATGAGTCGTTTCCAGGGTGGGCAGGTGTTAAAAGAAAAGTAACTCTTCCCGAGGCCCCCGCCGACGTCTCCGGACTCCCTAACGTTGCCGGCAGCCCCCGTCCCGGTTTGGAATTTTAACCCGATTCCTTTCGAAGCCGCGCGAAACGCGCTATCGACGGGCTTCCCCGTCTTTAGGATCGATAACCCCTGTGCAAGTGCCGTTCAATGGAACCTTTCCCTCTTCGGCCTTTAAAGTTTCATTTGAATATTTGTATACCCCCAAGATCGCACCGAGGCCGCTCGCCCAGGCTCCGCCCAAGGTTTTGCGCGACCGCCGCGCCCTCCTACTCACGGGGGGCCCGGCACTTTGCCCCCGACGGGGGTGAGGT
>JARYMX010000492.1:0-20950 GCA_030169165.1 Centaurea solstitialis | reverse complement strand
TCCCTGTGGTCGGAATGGATTTGTACCATTTTCTCTGGAATTGGAGCCGGTTGCCTTTTGATCCTATTCCTTACTTTTGGTTTGGGCCCCGTTGATGCCGTATCATATTAGAAGTTTTGGTAAGTAGGCAGTAGCGGGTCATGGTGGGTTCGTTGGTGGGTTCGGATTTGTTACTTCGCATCGTTCGGGCATTCGGGGGGCTGTTTGGCTTTTGGTGGCTTGCTTGACCTTTTGGTTGGGTGGGTTGCTACTAGTTGGGCGGTTTTCGGGAATGTCGACCGGGGAGGTGCATGAGTGGTGATTGGTTTGTTAGCGTGGATGGTGTTTGTTGCGCACCAACGTTCACGCTGCATCCCTCTTCAGTTTTGCGTCAAGACTTGATTTGTCTTGGCATATTGTGGGTTTCTGTGTTGCATACCTAGTTGATGGTAACGTGTGGGTCTTACGATTTAACATTTTATCATGCGTCGTTCATGCGGCGTGGGTTTAAACAAGGAAGCGGTCTTGTGATCCCCCCAAAGATGTTGTGTTTGCAACAATGATGTGGCCTATGAAGCATCGTTTGGTTCTTGCATACGGAACTTGATGTGGGCTTGGGTTTCATAAGATCTTCACTATGCCTTGTTAAGCGTTCTCGTTCTCCAAAACGATTGCCTCCCATGTTACGGTTGTCCTTTCATGGTGGGCTACGTCGAAGAGGAATGCTACTGGTTGATCTCCCAGTAGTCATTGCTTGTCTCAAAGATTAAGCCATGCATGTGTAAGTATGAACAAAATTCAGACTGGGGAAAATGGAATGGCTCATTAAATCAGTTTAGTTTGTTTGATGGTCCCTGTATCGGATAAACCGTAGAATTCTAGAAGCTAATACGTGCAACAAACCGCTTTGGAGGGATGCATTTATTAGTTTAAAAGGTCGACGCGGGCTCTGCCGTTGCTGCGTGATTCTTGTAACTGCGGATCGCACGGCCCCTGTCCCGGGACGCATCATTCAATTTCTGCCCTATCAACTTTCGATGGTAGGATAGTGGCTACTATGGTGGTGACGGGTGACGGAGAATTAGGGTTCGATTCCGGAGAGGGAAACTGAGAACGGCTACCACATCCAAGGAAGGCAGAGGCGCGCAAATACCCCAAACTGACCGGGGAGGTAGTGACAATAAATAACAATACCGGTCAAAAGAGTCTGGTAATTGGAATGAGTACAATCTAAAACCTTAACGAGGATCCATTGGAGGGCAAGTCTTGGTGCCAGCAGCCGCGGTAATTCCAGCTCCAATAGCGTATATTTAAGTTGTTGCAGTTAAAAAGCTGTAGTTGGACTTTGGGTTGGGTCGGCCGGTCCCCCTTCAGGTGTGCACCCGGTTTACTCGTCCCCTTTTGTCGGCGATGCGCTCCTGGCCTTAATTGGCCGGGTCGTGCCTCCGGCGCTGTTACTTTGAAGAAATTAGAGTGCTCAAAGCAAGCCTAAAGCTTGTATACATTAGCATGGGATAACATCATAGGATTTCGGTCCTATTACGTTGGCCTTGGGATCGGAGTAATGATTAACAGGGACAGTCGGGGGCATTCGTATTTCATAGTCAGAGGTGAATTCTTGGATTTATAAAAGACAAAACAATTCGAAAGCATTTGCCAAGGATGTTTTCATTAATCAAGAACGAAAGTTGGGGGCTCGAGACGATCAGATCCCGTCTGTCTAAACCCATAAACGATGCCGACAGGGATCAGGGATGTTGTTTTTTAGGATCCGCTGGCACTTATGAGAAATCAAAGTTTTGGGTTCGGGGGGAGTATGGTCGAAGGCTGAAACTTAAAGGAATTGACGGAAGGGACCACCAGGAGTGGAGCCTGGGGGCTTAATTTTGGGATAACACGGGGAAACTTACAGGTCAGACATAGTAAGGATTGACAGATGAGAGCTCTTTCTTGATTCTATGGGTGGTGGTGCAGGGCCGTTTTAGTTGGTGGAGCGATTTGTTGGTTAATTCGTTAAGAACGAGACCTCAGCCTGCTAACTAGCTATGTGGAGGATCCTCACGGCCCGTTCTTAGAGGGACTATGGCCCTTTTAGGCACGGAAGTTTGAGGCAATAACAGGTCTGTGATGCCTTAGATGTTCTGGGCCGCACGCGCGCTACATGATGTATTCAACGAGTATATAGCTTGGCGACAGGCCGGGAAATCTTTGAAATTTCATCGTGATGGGGATAGATCATTGCAATTGTTGGTCTTAAACGAGGAATTCCTAGTAAGCGCGAGTCATCGCTGCGTTGATACGTCCCCGCCCCTTTTTAACACCGCTCGCTCCTACCCATTGAATGGTCGGTGAAATGTTAGGATCGCGGCGACGTGGGCGGTTCGCCCCCGGCGACGTCGCGAGAATTCCATGAACCCTTATCATTTAGAGGAAGGAGAAGTGTAACAAGGTTTCGTAGGTGAAACTGCGGAAGGATCATTGTCGAAGCCCGCACAGCAGAACGACCGTGAACATGTAAATCACAATCGGTGTCGTGGGATATGGTGTGAGCCTGCCTGCGATGCTTGCTAGCATGCGTTCAACGTGCTTATAGCATGGTGGTGTTTTGTGGGCACAAAAACAAAACCCGGCACGGCATGTGCAAGGAAAACAAAATCAAGAAGGGTGGTCTGTGTTGCCCCCTTTTTGGTGTGCACGCGGGTCGGGGACCCCTCATTAACATAAACGATCTCGGCAACGGATATCTCGGCTCACGATCGATGAAGAACGTAGCAAAATGCGATACTTGGTGTGAATTGCAGAATCCCGTGAACCATCGAGTTTTTGAACGCAAGTTGCGCCCCAAGCCATTGGCGAGGGCACGTTGCTGGGGTAGCTCGCGTGCCCCCGACCTCCCCCATAGGGATTGGTTGGGACGGGGTTTGGGATTCATGAAATGGGCAGGGGTCGGAAATGGATTAACTGGGGAAAAGGTTTTCCTGAGGGGGGCAGGGGAGGGTTAGTCCCGCCGTCCGCGGGGGGTCTCGATGTTCCCGGGGAGAGGGTCGCGGTCCCGGGCCGGGGCGGTGGGAACCTCTTCGGGGGGCCTTCCGGGCGTCAAACGCACCAGAAGAGGAAAGGGGGGAATCCATGTTTAATTTAAAAACTTGCGATGGTCCCTGGGATGCAAGCATTGATTTTGCCCATGCCAAATGTCAAAGGAAAAAAACCAAGGGGGTTTGGGCGGGGTAACTTGGCCCTTCTTAATAGCCCAAATCTCGTCATCTAAAGTGAGGCATGAATGGATTAACGATTTTTCCATGTCCCCTGTCTACATCCAGCAAACCCCCAAGGGGAAAAACGGGCTTGGGCGAATGCGGGGAAAAAGGACCCTTTGGCTTGTTGTGATTTGTAATGTTGAGGAGGTGTAGTAAAAAGTTGGGAGCTTCGGCAAAAGTAAAATACCCTATTTTAAACTTTTTTTTATTATTTCCGTGAACGAACGGGGGCAATGCCTCTTTTTGGACCCAAAGGCCCCCCTCGGGGGGGCCGATCGGGGGCGGAAGACTTGTCGGGGGGGTTTTTTGGGGGCTGGGGGGGAATTGTAAAAAAAACGCGGGCCAAGAAAAGTCCCCCGAGAAAAAAATTGGGAAAAGAAGGGTAAAAGTGTTTGATTTGTTTCCAGTGGGAATGGGAACCGTGAAAGCGTGGGTCGATCCTTTGACCTCGGAAATTTGCAAAGTGGGGTTTGTAGAAAAAGTTCACGGGTTGGTTGTGGCAGCCCGCTTACGGTGTTTTTGACCCCTTCGAGTTCGGTTTTCCATCGGGTGAAAAGGAACCCAAGGGGAAATGTTCAAAAAAAAAGGGAAACGGGGGAGCTGGGGTTTGCCCGCGTGGACTTGTTTTAAACTGTGACGGTCGCAATGTAATTCCCTAGAACGGAGGAACCTTTTGCGCCAATTGGTCATCGCGTTGGTTTGGATGGGCGAAGTACCGTGGCTGGTTAGGGCTGAAGCCTCTAAGCAGAATTCCGGGAAGAAGGAAAGGGGGGCCCCCCCTGTTTCCCACAATAGGGGCCCGGCCCCGGCCCGTTTTTGGGAACCCCGTGCAGGAGAGTCTGGGGCCCCCTTTTGAAGAATTTTTCCATCAAGCGGCGGGTAAAAATTTTTGCGCGTTTAAATAGCACGGGGTTTGTAATGCAGGGGCCCTTGCTGAGATCCTAGATTACCCCTGCGTCCTCGATTCGTCCCCTCCCCCCAAAACCTTCCCTTTTCAACTTCTTACCCTTTTTGCGGGTGAACTCCCTACTTAGAGAAATATGAACCCTTGAAAAAAAACAAGTATCCTTTTGCCAGCAAAGGGATGTTTTTCCGTTCGGGACAAGCAAATGGGGGCCAAGTTTCGCCCAACCCAAAATTTCAGGCCAAAGCCTTTAAAAAAAGGGGCCCTGGTCCCGGCGCCAAATGGGGGCAGCCTTGGGCTTATCTAAAAGCTAGGCCAAAATGCCTTGGTGGATGGAAAAAGCCCAAAAGGAAGTTGGTGCTTGATCGAAAAAGGAAAAAGGATGCTTGGTGCCGGGTCGGGAACGCCAAATCAGGCCAAGCTTGGTGCCGAGGGGGAAAAGGGGGGAAACGGCCCTTGGGCCTTGGGGGGAAAGAAAAAAGGGAACCTTTTTTGCCGATGTAAAAACAAAGGGCCATGCTTGGTTGCGGATGGCCAACCAATGGGTTTTTCCCCCGGTGTTTTTTGTGTCCCAAAAGAAATCACAGCCGGTTTTAAATGGCCCAAAAGCCAAAATGGGCCAAATCCTTTTTGTGAAGCCAAAATTTAAGGATGCCTGTCCTTTTTCGGGAAAAACCAAAAGGCTGCTTGCGGGGAGAAGCCAAAATTTTGCCTGTGTTTGGGGGTTTAAAAATTATGAAGGGGGAAAAAAAAAGTTTTTTCCTGTCCTTAGCTTTTTTAAAGGTTTATGGGGGGGACATGGGTCGTTGGGAGTGGCGAAGGAAGCCATGGCCAGGATGTGAGGGGTTAAGTCGTTTTTGACCCCCTAATGCCCCCCGGGTGCCGTTTTTTTTTGGGGGTTTAGATCGTTGTGCCAGCCGCTTTGGTTTTTTGATGTCCCCATTTCGCCCCCCGGGGGTTGGTTACCCTACCTTTGGCGGGATTTTGAGCTTTTTTTTCTTTCTTTTAAAAAGTTTAAAAAGAAGACGTTTCCCCGGGGTAAAACATGGCCCAAAGGGCCATCCGTAGAGACCCTGGAAACCGAAAGTTCCCCGGGTCCTCCTAAAAACATGTTCAGGGCACCCGCAAATTTTCTCCAAACGGGGTTTTTGGTCTTTCGAACTTAATGCTAAAAGCCGTCCCGGACAGTCCCCCCCGGGCCGGGTTAAATCCCCCAAAACCAAACTTTCCCCCCGGATCCTCCTTAATACTTTAAAGACCACGAAAAAGTTTGTCCAACGGGTTTTGAGCTTTTTCCAAAGTTTCTGTAAAAAAAGCCGTCCGACGTCAAAGGGCCGGTAAAACCCGACCCCGGGAAAAAACGGATTTTCCTGCCCGGACCCCAAAACTGTTCACGGAGCAAGAAAAGTTTCTTTTCAAAACGGATCCTTGGCCGGTTTCCAAAATTTGGGTCCAAACGTCGCAAAAGCCAAACCCGGGCCCGGGGGCCCCTCCCGACCGCACACGATTTTTTTTCCTGGCCCTCCAACCAAAAGCCAAGGACCAGCAAAAGTTTGTCCCAAACGGGTCCGTTTGTTGGTTTTCAAAAATTATGTAGATGGAAAAAAAAATGTTTTTTGTACTTAGTTTTTGTTCAAAAGGGGTATATAAGGGGGCCCTTTGGGTTGCCCCCCCGATGTGGGGGAACCCTAGGCCGGGTTGGGTAAGTGGGTCCCTTTGATCAAGCCGCACGGTCCCCCTTTGCTAGATGGTCCCGTTCCCCGAAAGCGTTTGCCCTTTTCCCGTCCCCGTCCATCCAGGGCGGGTTTTACCTCCCAGGTTCCCAAAGTACCTCGGCAGGTTTGGGCACGTCCCATGGGAAATCTGCCAATCCCCTAATTGGACGGGCCCCCCGGAGTTTCTTCCGGCCTGGCCGGTTTCATCTGCCAGCCCCAGTAACCCGGCCGGTTGGGTTTCCCGGCCTCTGTAACGGCCCCTTTTGCCCCAAGGTGCCCCGTCCCGTATGAAAAGCCGTCACGCCCCGGGCGGTTTTACCGGCCAGGTTCGGACCTCTGCCATGGTTTTTCACCGGGCCTTTGGCTTCAATTTGTGCCTGCGGTTTTCACCGGCCCCGGCTTCGAGACCCCGTTTGGTGGTTTCCCCACCCCGGGGGCCTTTTTCCTCGGCCTTGGCTTGGTTTAAAATGCATGGAAAACTGTTTTTGGTTTTTTTGGGGTTTAGGATGGCTCGGTACCCTGCCTGGGCTAGGTTTTTTTCCCCCGTGTTTTGCTTCAAGACCCGTGCCTGGGCTGGTTTCCCGTTCCCTGGTTCGGTCCCTTAAATGCTTGGGTTTCCCCGTCCCTTGGCCCAGACCTGTCCCTTGGTTGGGTTTCACCGGCCCAGGGCCGGAAAACCCTTTTTGCTTCCCCCTTTTTTTTTCCGGGGAAAAGGGCCGGGTCCCGTGCCTTGGCTTTTTTACCGTGATGGTGGTTCGTGCCTGGCTTTTTTACCGTGCCATGGCTTGGTTTTTACCGTGCCAGGGTTTGGTATCGGCCAGGTTGGAAAGTGCCCCGGCGGGGTACGTGCCTTGGCTTGGTTTCACGGCAGGGCCCGGTATTTTTTCCCTTGGTTTGGGTTTCACCCGTGCATGGTTCGAGTCCCTCTTTTGCATGGTTTGGTTTCCCCGTGTGGTTCGAGTACCTCTGCCTGGTTTGGTGCACCGTGCATGGCATCGGCCCCTGTGATGGCTTGGTGACCCGGCCCCATGGCATCCGGGGACCTCGTGCCATGGTTGGTTTCCCCGTGGGGCCCGGTCCCTCGTCCCTTGGCTTGGTTTCCCTTTGCAGGCCCGAGTCCCTCGTGTTTGGCTTGGTTTCACTCCCGGGGCGAGTAAGGGCCCTTGGGGTTGGTTTGTCTCCCATGGCTTCGAGTACTGTGGGTTGGTTTCTGGTGCCATGGCGAGCCCTGTCCCAGGGTTTTTTGGTTTTGCGTGCCATGGGAAAAATGTGCTTGGTTGGTTTCCCCGGCAGGGAGTCTGTCCCTTTGGCTTGGTTTCACGTGCCATGGATCGGGTACTCTCCCATGGCTGGTTTCCCGTCCAGGGCCGGTACCCTCCCTTGGTTGGTTTCACCAAGCTGGGAGTACTGTCCCTTTGGGTTGGTTTCACCGTGCCTGGCCCGGTAACTGTCCCTTGGGTTTTTTTCAAGGGCCCTTGGTTGGGTTTACACCGTGAAAGGCTGAGTACCTCGTCCCGGGTTGGTTTCCCCGTGCCATGGCATCGGTACTGTCCCAGGTTGGGTTTTGGTGCCATGCCGAGTAATGTGCTTGGGTTGGTTTCCCCTTTTCCCTGGCGAGTACTGTGTTGCTTGGTTTACCGTGCTTGGGTAGTTTCGTCGCAGGGTGTCGGGTTTTTTGCCGTGTTCGGCTAGATGGGTGCCTATCTAAAAAATTATGTAGATAAAAATTTCAAGTTTTTGTACTTAGCTTTTTTTTCTTAAGGTATTATGGGGGGTGTAGTGGTTGCAAGGGGCACATGGTGGGATCTTGTAGTCGGTGGGGATGTTGCTAGCGGTGGGAATTTTTTTGAACTTTTTTCGGTTGGAATCGGTTGCTTGTTGGTGGGAAATCGGTTGCTTGTCTTTGGAAATGGGCGGTTGTGTTGGTCGGAATGGATTTTTTCCTATTTTCTTGAATTGGAGGGGGGGTTCCCTGTTATCTTTTCCCTTACTCTTTGGTTTGCGAGTTGTGCCGTATCCATTGCTAGAAAGATTTGGTAATGTAGGCAGTACCCCGGGTCAGGGTGGGTTCGTGGGGGGTTCGAGATTTGTTACTTCCCCGTTGGTGATTTGGGGGTGTTTGGTTTTGGTGGCTTGTTGACTTTTGTTGGGTGGGTTGTACTATTTGGGGGCTTTGGGGAATGTCGACCGGGGAGGTGCTGAGTGGTGTTTGGTTTTTTAGCGTGATGGCTGTTTGGGGCCCCAAAGTTACGCTGCATCCTCTTCATTTTTGCGTAAAGACTTGATTTGTTTGAGCATATTGGGGGTTTTCCCTGTGTTGATCCTGTTGATGGTAAGTGTGGGTTTTTAGATTAAATTTTTTGGTCGTTCATGGGGTGGGATAAAAAGGAAGCGGTTTTGTGATCCCCCCAAGAGTTGTTTTTTGCAAAAATTGGGGGCCCTTAAAGAATTTTTTGGCTCTTGATAGGGAATTGATGTGGGTTGGGGTTTATAAGTCTTCCTTCCCCTTTTTAAGGTTTCGTTCTCCAAACGATTGCCTCCCATTTTTCGGTTGTTTTATGGTGGGTAGTGAAGGGAAATGTAGGTTGATTGCCTAGTATAGTTGTCCAAAGATTAAGATGCATGTGAAGTATGAAAAATTCAGATGGAAACTGCGAAGGTATTAAATGTTATTTTTGTTTGATGGTCCCCTGCTACTGGAAAACGTAGTAATTTAGAGCTAATCGTCCCAAAACCCCCGATTCGGGAAAGGGGATGCTTTTTTAGATAAAAGGGGCGACGCGGGTTGGTTGCTGGATGATTTGAAATCGCGGTGCAGGCCCTGTGCCCCGGGAGATATTCAAATTTCTGTATCATTTGATGGTAGGATAGTGGCCTTTTATGGTGGGAGGGTGCGGAGAATTAGGGGTTGATTCCCGGGGAGGGGGTGGAAAGGCTACCCCTCCAGGAAGGCGCAGGGCGCAAATTTTCCCAAACTGAAGGGGGGGGTAGGACAATAAAAAACAAAACGGGCTAAACGAGTTGGTAAATTGGGAAAGGTACAAATTTAAAACCTTAAGAGGATCATTGGAGGGCAAATTGGTGCGAGCCGCGGTAATTCCCGCTCCAAAAGGTATATTTAGTTTTTGCAGTTAAAAAACTGTAGTTTGGGCTTTGGGTTTGGGTCGGCGGTCCGCCTTCGGGGGACGGTTTATCGCCCTTTGTCGGCGATGCGCTTGGGTTAATTGGGGTGTGCTGGGCTGTTCTTTTAAAAAATTGGGTCAAAGCAAGCCCCGCTCTGTATACTTTGCAGGGGTAACATCATGGATTTTTGGTCCTTTGTTTGGTTGGGTGGAGTAATGATTAAAGGGCAGGGGGGATTGTAACAAGTCAGAGGGAAAAATTTTTGGATTTATGAAAGACGAAAAACTGCGAAAATTTGCCCAAAGGTGTTTTTTATTAATAGAACGAAAGTTGGGGCCCAAAACGTCAGTACGTCCCGTTCAACCATAAAAGATGGGCCAGGGGTCGGGGTTTTCTTTTAGGACCGCTGGACTTTTGAGAAATCAAGTTTTGGGGGTTCGGGGGGGTTGGTCGCAAAGGTGAAATTAAAAGGGAATTGACGGAAGGGGACACAGGAGTGGGGGTTTTGGGCTTTTAAATTTTAATCCAAAAGGGGGGGGAAAATTAGGTCCAACATAGTAAAAGGTTTACGACTGAGGCTTTTTTTGATTCTAGGGTGGTGGGCATGGGTTCTTAGTTGGGGGGAGCGATTTTTTGGTTAATTCCCTTAAGAACGAGCTCAGCCCGCTACTGCTATGTGGAGGTATCCCTCCCCGGCCCGTTCTTGAGGGACTTGGCCCTTTTTGGCCACGGAAATTTGAGGCAAAAAAAGGTCTGTGTGCCCTTTTATGTTTGGGCCCCGCGGGGTACATGATGTATTAAGGTATATGCCCCTTTGGCGACAGGGCCCGGGAAATCTTTGAAAAAATTTTTGTGTGGGGGGAAAATATTGCAATTTTTGGTCTTAAACGAGGAAATTTAGTAAGGCGAGTATCGCTCGGTTTTAGTCCCTGCCCCTTTTACACCGGGGTCGCTCCTACCCATTAATGGTCGGTGAAGTGTTGGATCGCGGGGACGTGGGGGTTCCGCCGGGGGACGTCGCGAGAATTACTGAACCTTTATTTAGGGAAGGAGAAATGTAAAAAGGGTTTCCCTGGGGAACCGGAAAGGATATTGTCGGGCTGCACAGGAACGAGTGAACGTAATCCAAACGGGTCGTGGGAATGGGGTGAGTCCCGCGTGTTGCTAGATGCGTTAAGTGCCTATATAGGATGGTGGATGTTTTGGGGCACAAAAAAAAACCCGGGGGTGTGCCAAGGGAAAAAAATCAAAAAAGGGGGCTCGGTTGCCCCCTTTTCGGTGTGCCGCGGGCGCGACTTATTTAACCATAAACGACTTCGGAAGGTATCTCGGCTGTCGTGAAAAAGTAGCAAAAAGCGTATTTGGGGTTTTAATTTCAGAATCCCGTGAACCCTGAGTTTTTGAAGCAAGTTGCGCCGAAGCCATTGGCCGAGGGCACGTCTGCCCGGGGTACGATCGCGTCGCCCCCGACCCCCCTCCCCATAGGGCGTTGGTTGGGGGGATGGTTCCGTGCAATGGGGCGGTTGGGGTAAAAAGGGTCCCTTTGGCGGAGCACGGTAGTGGTGGTTGTTAAGGCCCTTGATCGAGTGTGTGTGCTAGAGAGTTGTCGCTAAAGCCCCATGTGTTGTTTACGACGATGCTTTGAGCGACCCCCGGTCAGGGGGACTACCGTGGTTTTGCATATCAATAAGCGGAGGAAAAGAACTTACAAAAATTCCCCAGTAAGGCGATGCGAAAAAGGGAAAAGCCCCGTTGAAAAAACGGACGGCCCCGTCGTTCGAATTTTTAGTTGGGGAGAAGCGTCCTCGCGGCGGACGGGCCCAAGTCCCTGGAAAGGGGGCGCCGGGAGGGGGGGGAGAGCCCGTCGTGCCGGCCCCGTGCACAAAAGGGTTTTCGGAGTCGGGTGTTTGGGAATGCAGCCCCCAAAAGGGCGGGGAAATTCTTTTCCCAAGGTAAATACCCGGGGTGAGACCCTAGCAAAAAGTAGGGGGAAAGATGAAAAGGATTGAAAAGGAGTCAAGAGTGTTGAAATTGTGGGAGGGAAACGGTGGGGGCTGGCGTGGCCCCCCGGGGGAGTGGAAGGCGAGAAACCGGTCGGCGATGACTGGGGGTGGACCCGGTGCGGATTGGTGCGGCGGCCAAGCCTGGGCTGTTATATGCTGGGAGATGGTCGGTCGTGTGGTTGGCAGCGCGCGCCCTTTCGGGTGTTGGCACCCGGGCTCTGGCACCGGCCTGGGGCACCCCTTGGCCCCGTTTAAACCCGGCCAAGGGGTCTGACAGTGTGCGAGTCAACGGGTGAGTAAACCGCGGCGAAGGAAGTTTTATTTGGGGGATCCCCGTGGGGGCACCCCGACGCCCTTTATTTTGAGAAGGGTTCGGTGGAGTGCCTGTCGGGACCCCAAAGATGGTGAATATGCCTGAGCGGGGCGAAACCGGGAATTGGTGGAGGCCCGCAGCGATCTGGTGCAAATGTTCGTCTGATTGGGTATAGGGGCGAAAGATAAAGAAAAGTTTTTAGTGGTTCCCCGAGTTTCCTAGGATGCTGGAGCCGGGGGGCGATTTTTTATGGGTAAAGCGAATGATTGAGGCTCGGGGCGCAAGCCCCGACCTATTCTCAAAATTTAAATAGGTGGAGGCGCGGCTGCTTGTTGGCCCTGCACGGAAACGAGAGCTCCAAAATGGGCCTTTTTTGGTAAGAGAATGGCGTGCGGGAGAACCGGAAGCGGGTTTCGGTGCCCAAATGCGCCTAATGAACCCCCAAAGGGTGTTGGTCGATTAAGAAAAGGACGGTGGTATGGAAGTCGAAATGTAAAGGGGTGTAAAAAACTCACCTGCCCAAAAATAGCCCCGAAAATGGATGGCGCTAAGGCCGACTACACCGGCCGTCGGGGCAAGTGCCCGGCCCCCATGAGTAGGAGGGGGGGGGCGGTCGTGCAAAACCTTGGGCGGGCTGGGCGGAGGGCCCTCGGTGCGGTTTTGGTGGTAGTAGAAAATTTTTAAATGAGCTTTGAAGCGAAGGGGGAAGGTTCCCTGTGAAAGGCTTGAAGGGGTTTTCGATCCCAAGAGAGGGGGAAGCCGTCAGATGGGTTTGGCGAGCTTCGAAAAGGGAAGGGTTAAAATTCCTGAAAAAGGGAGTGGCGGTGACGGCAAGTTTTTGGGGTCCGGAGACGCGGCGGGGGCCCCGGGAAATTTTTTTTGTTTAACAGCCCGCCACCTGGGAAAAAAATAGTGGAGGTAGGGTCCCGCGGCTGGGAAAAGCAAGCACGTCGCGCGGTGTCCGATGCGCCCGGGGCCTTGAAAAACGGAGGACCCAGTGCCCCCCAGCCGGTGTACTCTAAGCATCAGGTCTCCAAGGTGAAAGTTGGTCGATGGAAAATGTGGCAAGGGGGAAATCGGCAAAATGGATCCCTAACTCGGGAAAAAAGGGTTGGGTTGAGGCTGGGAGGGGGTCCCCGTCCCCCAACGTCGGCTGTCGGGGATGTCGAGTGCTTCCCGCGGGAGGGGGCGGGTGCGCGTGCCCGGGGGGGGACGGACTGGGAAAACGGCCCCTTTGGGGGTTCCCGGGCGCGAAAAGCCAATCAGAACTGGTACGGAAAGGGGAAACCGACTGTTTAAAAAAAACAAAGATTGGATGGGCCTGGGATGTAAGCAATTGATTTTGCCAGTGCTTGAAGTCAAAATGAAAATTCAACCAAGGGGGTAAAGGGGGAGTAACTATGATTCTTAAGGGGAGCCAAATGCCCGTTTTTAATTAGTGAGCGCTGAATGGATTAAAGGATTCCATGTCCTGTTCTATCCAGCGAAACCCACAAAGGGGCGGGTTTTGGGAATAGCGGGGGAAAGAAGACCCTTTTGAGCTTGATTTGTCGACTTTGTGAAATGATTGAGGGTGTGTATAAGGGGGAGCCCTTTGGGCGAAAGTGAAAATAATATTTTAAGTTTTTTATTATTCCCTGAAACGGAAGGGGGCATGCCCCCCCCTTTTTTTACCCCAAAGGGTGCCGGCGGGCCCATGGGCGGAAGAATTGAGGGGGGGAGTTTTGGTGGGGGGCAATTGTTAAAAAATACGAGGTTTTTAGTGAGTCAAAGAGACGGGAAAATTTGTGTGGAAGAAGGGTAAAGCCGTTTTTATTTTATTTCCCGTACGAAAACGAACCGTAAAGCGGGCCTACGCCCTTTTTTTACCTTGGATTTGAAGCTAGAGGTGTCAGAAAAATTTCCCCAGGGATAATGGTTGTGGCAGCAAGGTTATAGCGACGTTGCTTTTTGATTTCGATGTGGTCTTTATCATTGTGAAGCAGAATTCACCCAAGGTTGGATTTTTCCCCCTTTGGGAACGTGGGGTGGGTTTGCCCTGTGAGACGGTTAGTTTTACCTTTTATGACAGTGTCGCAATAGTAATTTAACCCAGTACGAGAGGAAAATTTTTTGCACAATTGGTATCGGCTGGTTTTAAAAAAGCGTTTGGGGGAAGTACGTGCGGGATTATGATGAAGCCTAATCGAATGGGTAGAAGCAGCGTGTGCCCCGCCTGTTTGCCGAACCCCGAGTAGGGGCCTCGGCCCCCAAAGGCAGGTGTTGGGAAGCGTGGACGGAAGGTTGTGGGGCGCATGAAGTAAATTCTTAAGCGGCGGGTAGAACCTTTGAGACGATTAAATACGCGGGGGATTTTAAATGGCGAGTGGCCTTTCGCCACGTCACTGAGATTCGGGCCTGGTCGCTCAGATTGTCCTCCCCCCCAAAACATTCTCCTTTATCGTTTTCCCACCCCCTTTTTTCCGGGCTGAATCCTACTTAGAGAAATATCGCAAATTTTAAAAAAAAAAACAAAATATTTTTGCACAGCCAAATGGCCATCCTTGGTTCTTGATCGGGGGCAAACCAATAGGCCAAAACTTGTCAGAACAAGCAAAAACAGGCCCCAAACTTGGTGCCCGGTCGGAAAAAGAAATGGCCAAGCTTGGTGTGTCGTAAAAAGCAAAATCAGGCATGCCTTGGTGCCTTTATCGGAAAAAACCCAAAAAAGGCCCAAGCTTGGTGCTTGATTTAGAAGCAAATAGGATGCTTGGTGCTTTTTGGGAACAAGCCAAAAAGGCCAAGCCCTTGGGGTTGATCGGAAAAGCCAAATAGGCCCAAGCTTGGTGCCCTTTATGAAAAGCAAAAAGGCCGCCTTTGGGGCCCTTTATCGTGAAGCCCAAAAAGGCCTGCTTGGTGCCTTTTGTGCCAAGCCAAATAGGCCCGCTTGGGGCCTTGATCGTGCCCAAACCAATCAGGCCAGGCCCTTTGGGGCTTGATGGAAAACAAAAAAGGCCCGCTTGGTGGGGCCCCGCCCAAAAAGGCCTGCCTTGGTGCTTTTTGGGCCCAAACCCAAATGGCCCTGTTTGGTGGAGAAGAAAGTTTTTCCATGTCCGTTTTTGGTTGGGGTTTCCCAAAAATATGTAGTGGAAAAAAAAATGTTTGTTCCCGTCTTTGCTTTTTGTTATAAAGGGTTTTTAGGGGGGGGCCCTGGGGTCTGTTCCCCCCACCTGTGGCGAAGGAAGCCCTAGGCCATGGCTGTGAGGTTAAATGTTTGGATCGCCCGCTGCCCAAACCCAGGTGCCCCTTGCCTAGATCGTCCCTCGGCCCGCTGCCCCCCGTGCCCCTCCCCTTTTTTTTTTTTTTTTATTTTTTTTTTCCCGCGGGTTGGTTACCCAGTTGGGGAAACCCCAGCATGGCTTGGTTTCATTGCAAAAGTTTGCGAAAAGAAGTGTTTGCTCGGGTATACATGGGTCGAGGCCCTCCCCCTAGCCCGGGCTCGGAAACCGAAAAATTTTGCCCGGATTCCCCAATATGTTCAGGGCACCCCAAAGTTTAACCAAAACGGAGTCGTTTGGGCGGGTATCGAATTAATGCCTCAAAAACGTCCCCCCACGTCAACCCCGGGGCCCCGGGAAAATCCCCCACCCGAAACCGAAATTTCGCCCCGGGTCCCTAAAAATGTTCAGGGCACCACGAAAGTTTTTCAAAAAGGGTCGTTTGGGGTTTTCCCAAATTAAACCTCAAAAGGTCCCACCGTCCAACGGGCCGGAAATCCGACCCCAAAAACCCATTTTGCCGGTCCTCTAATAATTTCGGGACCAGCAAAAGTTTCGTTCAAACGGAGTCCGTTTGAGCCGGTTTCCAAAATTTGGTCGAACCGTCGCGAAAAGTCCAAGCGGCCGGGGGCCTGGGGCCCGCACACCGAAAATTTTTTGGCATGGGTCTCCCACTTTGTCAAAGGGGCACCAGAAGTTTGCCAAAGGGTCGTTTGTTGGGTTTTCAAAAATTTGATAGATGGAAAACCCAAAGTTTTTTGTCACTTAGCTTTTTGTTTTAAAGGGTTTAAGGGGGACCCTTGGGTTTTCTCCCCCACCTGTGGGCCGACAAGCCTAGGCCCCGGTGCATAAGGTAGGGGTCCCCTTGATACAAGCCCCGACGGTGCCCCCTTGCCTAGATGTCCCGTTGCCGTAAACGTGCCCCTCCCGTGCCGTTCCCCTGCCATGGTGGTTTTACCGTGCCTGGCTTCCCCGTACCCCGTGCCCGGCTTGGTTTCCGTGCCCTGGGGTAACTCGTGCCTAGATCGGCCCCCATTGCCCCCAAGGTGCCCCCTCCCCTGTCGTCGTCGTTTGTGCCAGGCCCGGTTTCTGTGCCATGGCTTGTACCCGTGCCATGGCTTGGTTTCAGTGCCATGGAGCCTAGATGGCCCCGGCCGAAGCGTGCCCGTCCGGTCGTAGCCGTTCATGTGCCTTGGGTTGGGTTTACCCGTGCCATGGCTTCGAGTACCTCGTGCCATGGGTTGGGTTTTACCCTGCAGGCTTGAGTACCCCGGCCATGGCTTGGTTTCACCGTCCATGGCTTGAGACCTCGGCTTGGCTTGGTTTTTCGGCAGGGGGGTACCCCGTGCCCGGGTTGGTTTCACGTGATGGCCCAGTACCCCGGCCCCTTTGGTTTGGGTTTTACCCTGCCCTGGTTCGAGTACCCGTGCCCTGGTTGGTTTCACCGTGCCATGGCTTCAGTATGTGCCCTGGTTTGGTTTTTACCGTGCCTGGTTCGAGTCCTGTAATGGCTTGGTTTCCCGTGCCTTGGCCCAGTACCCCGTGCCTTGGTTGGTTTCAGAGTGGCCGAGTCCCGTGCCTTGGCTTTTTTTCAGTGCTGGCCGGTTTCCTGTGCTTGGCTTGGTTTCACCCTGCCCTGGGTTTGATACCTCGTGCCATGGCTGGGTTTTTCACCGTGCATGGTTGGTTTTACGTGCCCTGGCTTTGAGTACCTGGCCTGGTTGGTTTCCCCTGCTCGGGAGTACCTGTGCCTTGGTTGGTTTCCGGCATGGGAGTACTTTGCCTTGGCTTTGGGTTTAGTGCTGGCTTCGAGTACCCCGTGCAGGCTTGGTTTCACCCTGCCCTGGCTTCGGGACCTGTGCATGGCTTGGTGAACTTTCCATGGCATCGGTACGTGCCCTGGCTTTGGGAAACCCTGCTGGCCCCGTACCTGGCCATGGTTGGTTTACGTGCCAGGGCGGTCCTGGCTTGGTTGGTTTCCTTGATGGGAGTATTGCTTTGGTTGGGTTTTTCCGTGCATGGGAGAAATCGTGTGGTGGTTTGTCGTCCCTGGTTCGAGTCTCTGGGGTTTTGGTTTTGGTGCCATCCCCGAGTCTTGCCATGGTGGTTCTGGTGCCTGGGGAAACTGTCCCTTGGGGGGTTTCCCCGTGCATGGCGATACTGTGCCTTGGTTGGTTTTCACCGTCCCAGGGATCGAGTCCCTGTGCCATGGCTTGGTTTCACCGTGTGCGGTACTTTTTGCTTGCTTGGTTTACAGCATGGCCGATACTCGTGCTTGGCTTGGTTTCAGTGCCGGGCCCGAAATCGTGCTTGGTTGGTTTCACGTGCTTGGGCTTGGTTACCGTGCCAGGGATCGATCCTGTGCATGGTTTGGGTTTCCCCGTCCCATGGCATCGGTCCTGCTGGTTGGTTTTCGTCCCATGGGGAACCGTCCCCTTGGTTTGGGTTTCCGTCCCAGGGGCGAGTATCGTCCCTTGGCGGGTTTAGTGAGGGGCCTAGTTTCGTCGAGTGTGGGTTTTTTCCCCGTGTTTGGTAGAGGGGTGTATTCAAAAATTATGATAGATAAAAATTTTTAAAGTTTCTTGTCCTTGCTTTTTGTTCAAAAGGGTTATTGGGGGTGTGTGTGTCTCCCAAAGGGGGCCCAAATGGTGGGATAGTTGCTGTCGGTCGGGATATTTGTGTCGTGGGGAATTTTCGTTTTTGCTTGTGGGTTTGGAATCGGTTGTTTTTGGTGGAAATGGTTGCTTGTGGTTTGGAAATCGGGTGGGTTTCCCTGTTGGTGGAAAGGGATTTGTACCTTTTTTTGGAATGGAGGGGTTTCCCTGTTGATCTATTCCTTACTATTTGGGTTGGGTTTGATGCCGTTCATTTGCTAGAAGATTTGGTTGTAGGCAGTCCCGGTTCATGGTGGGTGATGGTGGGTTCGAGATTTGTTATTGATGTTTGGGGGTGCTTTGGGGTGTTTTGGCTTTTGGTGTTGTTTGACTTTTGGGTTGGGTGGGTTGACTAGTTGGGCGGCTTTGGGAATGTCGACGGGGAGGTGCTGAGTGGTGTTTGGTTTGTGGTGGGGGCTGTTTGCTTGGCACCCCGTTTACGGCATACCCCTTCGTTTGCGTAGACTGATTTTTTTGAGCATTTGTGGGTTTCTGTGTTTCTCCCAGTGATGGGAAGTGTGGGTCTTTGTTAACATTTTATCGCGTGTTCATCGGGGGATAAAAAAGGGGGGGGTTTTGTGATACCCCAAAATGTTGTGTTTGCAACAATGTTTTTGGCTATGAAGCATGTTTTGGGGCTTTTATACGGAACTTGATGTGGGTTGGGTTTCATAAAATTTCACTATGCCCCTTTTTAAGGTTCTCGCTTCCAAAACGATTTTGCATGTTGGTTTTTTCCCTTTATGGTGGGTCGTCGAAAAGGGAAAGTACTGGTTGATCCCGCCGTAGTATAGTTGTTAAAGATTTAAACCTGCGGTAAAGTTGACAAATTCGATGTGAAATGCGAAGGTATTAAATCAGTTTAGTTGTTTTATGGTTGTACTCGGATAACGTGTAAATTTAGATTAAAAGTAACAAAAACCCCCTTTGGAAGGGGTGCATTATTTGTAAAAGGTCGGCGGGTTGCCGTTCTGCGTGATTTTGAAACTCGGGATGCACGGCCCCGTGCGGCGAGCATATTCAAAATTTTGCCTATATTTGATGGTAGGATGTGGCCCATTGGTGGTGACGGGTGCGGGAAATTGGGTTCGATTCGGAGAGGGAGCGGAAACGGTACCCCAAACAAGGAGGGGAGGGGGCAAAAATTTCCAATTGCACGGGGAGGTAGTGACAATAAATAAAATACGGGTAAAAAAGGGGTAATTGGAAAGGTACAAACTAAATCCTTAAAAGAGGATCATTGGGGGGAAGTTGGTGCCAGCAGGGGTTTTAAATTCCGCTCCATGCGTATATTTAGTTGTTGCAGTTAAAAGCCGTAGTTGGATTTGGGGTTTGGGTCGGCCCGGGGCCCTTTGGTGTGCACGGTTTACTGTCCCCTTTGTGGCGATGGCTCCTGGTTAAATTGGGCCCGGGTGTGCTCGGGTGTTTTTTGAAAAAATTAGAGTGTCAAAGCAACTAGTTGATCATTAGCTTGGGTACTCATAGGATTTCGGTTTTATTTGGCTTGGGGATCGGGTAATGAAAAAGGGCGGGGGGGCATTGTATTTTTGTCAGGGGGAAAATTTTGGTTTATAAAAGCGAAAATGCAAAAGCATTTCCCAAGGATGTTTTCTTAAAACCCCAGAAGAAAGTTGGGGGTCAAAGACGTCAGTACGTCCTAGTCCAACCCTAAAAGATTTTTGGGCAGGGATCAGGGATGTTGTTTTAGGACTGTGGCACCCTTTTGAGAAAACAAAGTTTTTTGGGGTTCCGGGGGGGTATGGTCGCAAGGTGAAATTAAAAGGAATTTTGGAAGGGACCACAGGAGTGGAGCCTGGGCTTAATTTGACCAACAGGGGAAAAATTCGGTCCGAATAGTAAGGATTTTAAGATGAGAGTCTTTTTGATTTATGGGGGGTGGTGATGGGTTCTTAGTGGGGAGCGATTTGTTGGGTTAATTCGTTACGAAGAGATAGTGAACTGTATGGGAGGTATCCTCCCGGCCCGCTTTTTTGAGGGATATGGCCTTTTTTGGGACGGAAGTTTGAGGCAATAAAGGTTGTGTGCCCTTTGATGTTTGGGCCGCAGGCGCTACATGAGTATTCAACGAGTATTAGCCCTTTGGCGACAGGCGGGAAAAATTTTTAAATTTATCGTGATGGGGATAGATCTTGCAAAATTTTTGGGCTTAAAAGAGAATTCCGTAAGCGGAGTCATCAGCTGCGTTGAATCGTCCTGCCTTTGTACCAACGCCCTGTCTACCCATTGAATGGTCGGTGAAGTGTTTGGATCGCGGGGGTGGCGGTTCGCCGCCGGGACGTCGCGGAATTCCAGAACCTTTCATTTAAAGGGGGGAGAAAAAGTAACGGTTTGTAGGTGAAAGGGAAGGTTTTTGTCGAAGCCCGCAGAGAAAAACCCGGGGGAACGTAATACAAACGGTGTGGGGTATGGGGTGGTGTGCGATGTTGTGCATGCGTTCAAGTGTATAGGTGGTGGATGTTTTGTGGGCCAAAAACAAACCCCGGGACGGCATGTGCAAGGAAAACAAAATCAAGAAGGGTGGTCTCGTGTTGCCCCCTTTTTGGTGTGCCGGGGTCGCGACCCCTTTATTAAAATTTAAACGCTTCGGCAACGGAACTGGCTAGCATCGTGAGAACTAGAAAATGCGATACTTGGTGTGAATTGAGAATTTGGGAAAGGTTTTTGAAAAGTTGCGCCCCAAAACCTTCGGGGGAGGGGAGTTTCCTGGGGTACGATCGCGTCCCCGACCCTCCCCCCCCATGGGGCTGGTTGGCGGAGACTGGTTCCGTGCCCAAAGGTGCGGGTTTCCCAAAAAAGGGTCCCCCTTTTGGGGACGAGGGTGGTGGTTTTTAAGGCCCTTTGTATGGTGTGTGAGTAGAGGTTGTGCTAAAGACCCCAATGTGTTGTTTGACGATGTTTGACGCGACCCCAAAGGTAGGGGGATCCGCTGAGTTTAAAAAATATCAAAAAGGGAGGAAAAAAATTCAAAAGGGTTCCCCAGTAAGGCGAGCGAAGGGATGCAGTTTAAAAAGGCGGTGTGTTGAAAATTTTGTTGGAGAAGGTCCTCACGGCGGAGGGCCAAGTCCCCGGAAAGGGGGGAGGGGGTGAGGCCGTCGTGCCCCGGCTTGCACACGAGGGTGTTTCGATCGGGTTGTTTGGGGGAAAGCACCCCAAAAGGGCGGTAAATTCGCCAAAGGCCCAAATACGGGTGAGACCGATAGAAACAAGTACGGAGGAAAAATGGAAAAAGGGTTTTAAAAGAGAGTCAAAAAGTGCTTGAAATTTTGGGGGGAAGGGATGGGGGTGGCGATGGTCCCCCGGGGGTGTGGAAGGCGAGAGCCGGTCCGCCGATGACTGGGGGGTGGGCCGGGGGTTGGTGCGGGGCCAAAATGGGTGTTTGATATGCCCGTGGAGTGCGTGCGTCGCGTGGTTGGAGCGCGCGCCGTTACGGCTGCCGGCACCGGCGCTCCTGGCACCGGCTGGGGACCCATTCGGCCGTTTGAAAAACGGACAAAGGGTTGAATTGTGGAGTAAGGGTGAGTAAACCCAAGGGAAGGAGTGATTGGCGGGATCCCCGTGGGTGCACCCCCGAGACTTGATCTTTGGAAGGGTGGTGTTGGGGATGCTGTCGGGACCGAAAGATGGTGAACTTGCTGAGCGGGGCGAGCCAGAGGAAAATTGGTGGAGGCCGAGCGAACTGAGTGCAAATCGTTGTTTGACTTGGGTATGGGGGGAAAGATAATGA
>JARYMX010000491.1:0-21133 GCA_030169165.1 Centaurea solstitialis | reverse complement strand
GAAGATCTTCTCTCGCTCATCAAGTACCTCCAAGGTCCGATTCTCCGACCAGAGCACTACAGAGACGGCACAGAGATATTGAAGAAGTATGTCCGTCACGCAATCTCTCTCGCTCGAGTGACGGACTACCAGCTTGCAATTGAAAGCCGCCAGCCAAAAGTCAACCTGCTCAGGCCAAACCTGCTCGTGCCTGGTATAGATGCCTACATTCCGTATATGCCAACCAGGATACCTGAGCATGGGGTTCTTTATATGACTCGGAAGAAGAAGGAGCGCAGGTTCATGAGGTTTGGAGAGCTCTCCAGTTCTGCGACGGGACCCTTCTTTATGTCTACAATGGCATGCAGAGTAGACTACTGGCGGATCAGATACCGAGCCGAGAATCATAGACGGAAAAGGAAAGCTGCTGGAGGCGATGAGATTGATCGAGAGGAAGCTCAAGGAACGGTTGATGTACAGACGGGCAGAGGCTGCAATGCAGATGAGAGCGCGGATAATTGGCGAGTGGGAGGAATACCTGCAGATGTCCAAGTGGGAGCCTGCTCTGGAGCTTCCACCACCATTCTGACTTCTTCACAAAGGGGGAGATTGTAAGACCTCTTTGTTGTGAAGAGTCAGAATTCACTATCTTTACATGCTTTCCATAGTTAGTTTGATTTACCTTGTAAACAATTTACAGTTTTATTGCCCTTGTTTAGAGGTGTGTGACCTCGGGGGCCTTTATCGTACTTTTGTGTAACTTTCTCTTACCTATAAAAGGTAAGAGAAGTTAGGGTTTTTCATAATGAAATCATATTACCTTTTTGGGCAACATTCCTCCATTGTTAAACTTATTCAAGCTTTTTATTGATTTCAATCACTCATTTAGGATTTCCATCCATTTCTTCATCTATTTCATTGTTATTTGGGACAACAGATAATGAAGCAAGTGCATTACGTGTAGATGAAGAAGAATTATTAGAGAAATCATCATAAACAGATTGAAACAAAAAATCAAGATAAGAAGCATTTGATAAAGCAGAAGAACCAGATGATCCTTGTGATGTTGAATCTGCATTGACAACAACATTAGTAACAGATGAAGATGAAGTATCAGAAGATAATTCAGTAATCGGATCAAAATGAACATTGATGCTTTCAGTGACTACCCTTGTCTGTCTATTCAGTACCCTGTATGCTATTGAAGACTCAGAATAGCCAACAAAAACCAGCTCATCAGATTTAGGCCCAAACTTGCCCCTATTTTCGGTTTCATTCAAAACAAAACACTTGCAGCCAAACAGTTTAAAGTGTCCGACTGAAGGAACACGGCCAACAAAATATGATATGGAGTTTGACCAAATCTCCTATGAATAATTGATCGATTTTGTGTGTAGCAAGCAGTATTAACCGCTTCAGTCCATAAGTATTGAGGTAGTTGACTTTCAGCAAGCATAGATCTTGCAGCTTCAACAAGAGTTCTATTTCGACGTTCAACTACCCCATTCTGTTCCGGAGTTCTTGCAGCAGAAAATGTTTGAGTAATACCAAAAGAATTATAAAACGATTTAAGAACAGTATTTTTGAACTCCGTACCATTATCAGTTCTGACAGTTTGGACTGGAAGTTTAAGTTGTACTTGAACAGCTTTAATAAAATTGATAATGAGAGATGAAGTTTCATCTTTAGTCTTTAAAAACTTTGTCCAAGTATATCGTGAAAAGTCATCAACAATGACCAAAATATATTTACGACCAGCCAAACTCTGAAACTTCATGGGCCCTCACAAATCCATATGCAATAAACTCAAAGGAGATTTAGATCCTTGTTCTGGTTTAGGAGGATGAGATGCACGTTTCATTTTGCCTTTTTCACATCCAGGGCACATTTCCTCTTGTTCAAATTTAATCATTGGAATTCCAGATACCAGTTGATGTTTTACAATTTTATCAATGTATCTGAAATTCAAATGAGATAACGTTTATGCCATAAAACAGCTTGACGTAAGGAGGATCGAGTAATGAGACAAGATGAAGAATATTGTAACTTATGTTGAAGTCTAATTGTGTAGAGATTTGTTCGTCGAGAACCGACTAACAATTCTTTGCCTTCTTCATTTCTGACAACACATCTTCTTTTCTAAAATATACCTCCAAATCTTTATCACAAAATTTGCCAATACTGAAGAGATTGTGATTTAGACCAACAACATGAGCAACATTTTTAATAGTAATATCTTTGCATACAATGTCACCTTGACCAACTACTGGAGCTAACTCATTGTTACCAAACTTTACAGATCCGCCATACTCTTCTTTATAATTGGACAGGATCTCTTTTCTTCCAGTCATATGTTTGGAGCACCCGGAATCAAGGTACCACTTATGACTGGCCTGCAATGAATAAAATCAAGCAGATTTAGGAACCCATTTAAAAATGGGTCCTTTAGGGGAAAAATTTTTATATACTCGTGAGATTGGATCCCAAAAATATTTGATTCCTTGACGCACAATAAACTTTTGAAATGGTAAGAAATTAGAGACAGAAGAATGAAGAGTGGAAGCAGTATTGGACATAGTATGAGTTTCATCCAGATGTTGTGAGTTTGAAGAAATCATAGTAGCCTTTTTATTAATACTTGAATTATTAAAAGGTACATGATTCTTATTGAAAGAAAAACGACTCCGTCTATTAGTAGGAGTAACAGAACTAGATGAATATTGCATACTAGGAACTTGCTTTCTAGACCGACTCTTTGTCTTCTTCTGTCTTCTCTTCTTCATAGCAAGACTCACTTCTTCTGTAGACACATTGGCACAGATATCAAATGGTTTGAGCTTGATAGGATTAGACTGAATATGAGTAGAAGCTTCCTCAGATTTCTCAGATATTTCAAGATTAGGATTTTGCTTTTTCAAATCAATTTGCTTTTGAAAATGTCGCAACATTGATTGAACACCCTGAGTAAATCGTATGTTCTTTATATAACTTTCAGTAACCGGAGGAGAAACAATCTTTTGGTTTTTACCAGCATAATGTAGTCCCTCTTCATAAACAGATAGTCTATCAGCTAATCTGTCGTAACTTTTTGTTAAAGAACTACATTTACTAAACCAAAATTTTGAATCACATTTATGTTGAGCAAGTTCTACTCTCAGTTGTTTTATAGTATTTTGAAATTGTTTCTTGACAGATTCATGTGTCTTCTTTAAACAAAGAATTTCATCTTGTAAAGAATTATCTGAAACTTTAGGAGAAACAGAAGAAGAAGATGATTCATGTATTGATTTACCAGACTAAGGATTCTGACCGTCACACAGAGATTTAGATGATTCACAAATGATAGGTTGTGTATTATCAACTGATTTGAAATTATATGGTGTAACAACATCAGTTGATGACAATGCTGATGATTCCTTATATTCTACATATCCATCAGATGTGACCACTCTAATAACGTTTTCTTGGATATCATCTAAACCTTCAGTGTATATTTTTAAAGACGAATCTTGAGTTTCAGAATCACATTTGGAATCAGGTATATCAAAAATAGAGTTTGAAACAGATGTTACTAACTCATCTAGTATATCAGAAACAATACTTTTAGAATCAGTCTCAGAAGAGTTCCAAGTTACAAAGTTCTTATTTTTAGAACGAAGCACTTCATTTTGTTGTAATAACTCTTGAATTTTATGTTCCAACTCAGAAATTTTCTTTTCAAGCTCTAAAGTTGGAACATATTGTTTTAATGTACCATCACTTTCCCATTGTGATTCTGAATGTAAGAATGCATTAGAGGAATCCAGAGTTGCTGGAGACTTAATTTTCAGATTATCAGAACTATATACAAATTCACTCTGTGATATTTATCACCATGATACAATGGATCATGCTTCTTTATCTCCTGCATTTCAGAAAATTCTTCTTTCATTTCAAAACCTTTTAAAATTGGAAATCTAGCACTCATTCTTAGATCAGTGAGATTATAAAATGCAGGTTTTTCCTCTAAGGCCTTTTTCAAACATTGAGGATTTTTAAAACCAAGACCTTCTTTTGAGAATAAGTCTCTATCTGCATATGGTTTATTTAGAAAAAATGTGTACTCAGATTGTCCAATCTTGTACAATTTAAAGTTCAATTCTGAAATTGTTTGTTTAAAGAAGAAACATTATCTTTTTCTGATGTTAAACTGAGAGTTAGAAACTCAATTTCTGACTTCAAAACTTTATTTTGTTGTTGCCGATACTCAAGTTCACTTACTGATTCATTCAACTTGTCAACAATGGGAAGAAAGATTATCTCTTTGTTGAATTAAATCAGTAATTTCTTGAGTTTGCTTTGAAATGACAATTTCAAGTTCTTGATTTTTCAAATGAATTGGATTTGTCATTTCAAGCAATTTGGTTTTGAATTTGATGATATTAAAATCATTTACCATTTGAGGATCAGAAGCTTCTTCTTCCTCATCATTAGACTCCTCCTCCATCAATCCCATGAAGCACATTTGTGCTTGATCTTCAGTATCTGAAACATCTAGCCATTCTTCATCATCAGCCATTAGCACTAACCCTTGCTCCTGCTTTTCTGCCAATTCTAACTTCTTTCTGAGGATCTCAACTTTGGACATCTTTGCTGGACATATCCTTGCCACATGACCCTTTTTTCCGCACTTAAAACATGTGATATTTTCATTTGTCTTCTTCTCCTCAACAATATCAGCAACTTCCTTTTCTTCCTCGACTCCCTTGGTAGCATATTTGTCTACATAGGTACCTTGATTTCTTTGAGCATACATCTGACCTTGATTTTGACTAACACTTCTGTTGAAATTCCTTCCTCTGGACGCAAATCTTTTGTTGTTATAACTTGGTCTATTGTAGTATTTCTTTCTGTAGGCTTCTGTCAAAGTCAGTAGACTTTGAAACATCAAGTCCCGTTCTTCATCCTCACTTCCTTCATCATCCTCATCATCATCCACTTCAAACACTTTTGACTTACCCTTCTTGATTACATTCTTTCCTTTCTTTCTTTCAGTCAATAATGCAAGCGATTCTTCTTCAACCTTCTCTTTCTTTTTCCTCTCATACACTGCTTCTTCAACTTCCTCTTCGAACATTTTCAGATTCTCAAACAAGTTCATATACTTTTAGTTCATTAAGAGCTTTGTGTTGCTTAACAAACCTTGTGAAGGGTTTCCAATCTGAAGAGAGATTATTTATGAACTTCACATTAAAATCCATCTCTGACCGGTAGATCTTATTTTTCTTCATGTCATTCATTAAAATGACAAATCTATCATATGCCTCTTCTAGTGATTCTCCATCCTTCATCTTAAAATTTTCATATTTATCCATCAGAGTAGTAATACACATCTGATTCCCTACTTTGGATCCTAACATAATCCTCTCTAACTGATCCCAAATTGATTTAGCAGAATCATCATAACTGTCAAGCTTTCTGTATATTTCATTCCGAATCGCCTGAATCAACAGTTTTGAGCTTCTAGATCTACCAGATATTGACCTTTTTCAGCATCGTCCATTTCTTCAAACTCCTTCACAACTCTGACTCCTTGAACCAAATGTGTTGGCAATGGTTTTGGTCCATATTCAATTGACTTCAGAATCAAATTCCCTTTCTCCTTTCTTTTTACAAATAATTTGAACCTTGATACCCATAGTTCATACTCATCTTTGAAAAGTACCGGTGCTTTTGAATCAGATCCCATTGCCATATCTTCTCTTTTGTTTGCTGGATTCATTTTCTGTTCAGGATCTTTTCTACTGATTTTTCAGATTCTCAACCTTTAGAGTGACTTGTACTATCTTCAAACTGTCTCGAGATAGGTACAGAAACTCTCGAGATACTGTCTCGAGTATAGCTCAAATAATCTCGAATTGAAGACTTGAAATGTATACTGTAACCCTCGAGATACTGTCTCGAGATGGAAATAGTAACTCTCGAGATGTTGTCTCGAGATAGAAATAGTAACACTCGAGATACTGTCTCGAGATGGGAATAGTAACACTCGAGATGCTGTCTCGAGACTTAATTCGTATTACTCGTGACCCTGTCTCGAGTGATGAACAGTATCAACTCGAGTATTTTCCGCGCCTGAAGAAAACAACAAACACTCGAGCTATCTTCCTTGTCTTTTTCTTCACCTAACAACTCGTGACTTTAACTCGAGATCTAACAACCCACGACTCGAGATAGCCTTACGAAGGCTCGAGACATGCAAAATAAGTCTCGAGACATAAGAATCTCGAGATATATGAAGATACACTAAATTGCTATGTCTCGAGACATGTGAACATCTCGATTTTCTCCATTTTCTAACTCAAAAATCTTCAATTTCACCACAAAAACCTATCTCAATTTGTACAAAAACACTCAAATATCACTACTATTTATGAATTCATACATGAATTCATGAAAAATCAACCAAAAATCTTCAAATCTTCATAGACCTCCATTGATGACTATCTTCAAAGCTTCAAAACTTCAAATCTTCACTTCAATCCATGAGAATCTTCATCAAAAATGCAGTAGATCCTGCTCTGATACCAATTGTAAGTGTGAATGAATCCAAATCTAACACAATCTCATCAAGATTGTGATGCAAACTTATGAATAAGAGAGAGAAAGATGTAGAGAGAGAAAGATGTAGAGAGGAAGTCACAATTCTTTCTTTTCCAAAATGAACGTCCAAGTCTTTACAATACAAGGCATTGGGGTATTTATACCCCAACCCTAAGAAATAGAAAGTTACACTTAAGGTCCCTCAACTTCTTTAATAAACACTACATTAACATTTTTGATTCGGGATTTAGTGTTTCCCGAATCGGGTTACCCTAGTCTGGGAGCGTTTTTCGGGCACTTTTCACGTAAACTTTTTTAGTCTTCTTATCTGATTCTACAGTGAAAAAGTTCAGTCATTTTTAAGGTCATTTTTCTTGAAAAATGCCGGTTTTTCCGAGATTTTGGTGATTTCCGAGAGGTTATTTTTTGGACTATTCTTCCAATTTCGCGGTCAAAATCAACTTACAAATTTTTGAAAAATATTTTTTCTCGGGATTTCACTATTCATCGGTTGACTTTTCGGTTGACTTTTTGACTTTTGTCACTAACCTTTTCCTTGATCAAAAGAAGTGTTCAGATTAGTTACAGATCCTCAGATTCCAGAAGTTCAGAAGAAATCTATCAGTTTTCAGTGAATTTTCGATCATTTTCAAGTTCTACAAAGATGTCTAGAGATCCATTGAGTATGGGTTCGAAGTCAAAGCCTCCGGTACTTCAGATTGGCGAGTATCCTCAATGGCGTGTAAGGATGATTCAGTTTCTCAACAATATCGATAAGACACTCATGGTTAGCATCCAAGAAGGTCCGATTAAGCCGTACATTGATATTCCGGGTACACCCAAGACTGCCACTACTCCCGCAATTGAACCAAGGCGTGTGTTCAAACTCTTTCGGCATTACAATGAGCTTGAAAAGATTAGAGCTGAACTTGATGACAAAGCTCTTACTTTCCTCACGATGGCAATTCCGAACGATTTGTTTAATCGTGTTGATAGTAGAAATACGGCAAAAGAGTTGTGGGATGAGTTGGAAAAACAGTTTCAAGGGACGGAAAGATCAATTCAAGCGAAGTTAAACCAAGCAATCAGAGCTTATGAAGGCTTTAAGGCTTTAGAGGGAGAAACACTTGCTGATTCTTACAGTCGGTTTAACATCATTTTGAATGATCTGAGGAGAAATGGAATGCAAAAGTCTACTTCCGAGATCAACTTCAAGTTCTTGAAAAATCTCAATCCAGAATGGGATCACTACTCCGTTAATCTTCAAATGAACAAGAACTTGGCGGAAGAAGACTTACATGATCTATATTCCATTCTTAGTCAACATGAAGTGAAGGTCAAAGATATTGTGACCAAACAGAAGAGCATTACTGATTCTTTGGCTCTTCTAACTGAAAAGAACAAGAGTGTGCTCTCTAGTGCTAGTTCAAAGAAGAAAAGTCATTCAAAGGCCTTAGTCACCGAGTTGTCTGATTCTGATTCGGAAACTGTTGAGGATGATAGTTCAGAATCTGATGTTGATTTGAAGAGAGTGCGGATAAACTTGCTCTTTTGTCTAGTTCCATCCACAAAAGGTATGGGAAGAAGAAGTTCTATTCTAAACCCAAGTTCGAGAACTACAAAAGAGACAAGTACAAGCCAAAGGAATATGAGAAAAGGCCGGAGAGGAAGACTTATGAAAAGAGCATGATAGATGAGAAAGGAAATGTATGTTTCAATTGTGGCAAACCAGGCCATTTTGTCAAAGATTGTAGAGCGCCGAAAGTTAGGGATTTTGATTACTACACTAAGAAGGCTCAACTTGCGAAACGCAAGAGTGAAGGTAAAGTTTTGATGGCGGAAGAGGAATGTTGGTATGATGATACTTCGGATGATGAGGACTCTGCTCATTTCACACAAGTTCACTACAATCTCATGGCAAGTGTGGAAGAAACCATCAACCTTCACAAAGAGACCGAAGTATCAAATGAGGTAAGTCAAACTCCTTCTGATTCGGATTTGTCTGATAATGATGAATGCTCTTTAGAAGAACAGTTTTTAATTTTAAAAACTGAATTTGATGACTTGAAGGAAAAGATTAAGTTCGAAAGAGCTCGAGTCATTGAATTCAGTAATGAATGTGAGTTATATAAATGTTTAGCTGATGATTGTGAGCTTGAAAAGGTTGAGATTAGGAAAGAGAAAGCCAAACTAGAATCTCAAATTTCTGAGATGAAGAGTGCTTTAGTAGATTTGGAGTCTGAAAAAGCTGAATATATGATCAAATATGAAGTGTGTTTTCAAGATAGATCTGAGGCTTATGCAAAAATCAAACAGTTGGAGGATCTTAATATCAAAAGAGGTCAGACTCAACAGACGCTTAAGCTTTTGACAAATAATCTAAAAGATACTAGGTTTTACAATCCAAAAATGGGGTTAGGTTTACCTGAAATTGATGTTTTAAAGAAAGCCCCTAAAGGTCTTTATCAGTTTGATAACTTAAACTTTCCAAAAACAAATGAGACCTTTGTAAAATCTGGTAGTTCATTATCTGATTCTTTCGATAAAGGTAAAGAAAAAGTTGTTGATGACTCAAGTGATAGTTTTTCAGATTCAAAGCCAAAGAGAAAGAATAACTTTGATTTCACATGTGATTTTAAATATGATGATTTAAATCAAAGTTATCAAACAAGAAAACCCGAGTTTTCTCATACTCAGTGTGTTTCTTTGTATTCTCAAGATGTAACGTCTTTTTCAACTGAATCTGAAAAGCTTAGTAAAGATATTGAAAATGAGTCAACGACTACTGAATCTACTCCTAAATCTGAAGATAAGACAAGTGAACTTGAAAAAGAAACGACTGTGAAAATCTTTCTGAGTTTATATAAGTTAATAATATTCAGAAAATAAAAGCGTTTCTGATTATGAGTCTGATTCTGATTCTGATGAGACCAAACCATGTTTTGATTCTGATAATGATGATGATATCGAAGAGGGTTTTGAAGAGAAAAAGATAAATTTTATTTCAAACCCCATGTTTGAGTCTCAAGATACTCCACCTTGTTTTGATCAAAGTAGTAAGCCTGAAGTGACTGATTTAATTACATATGTTGTTATTGACAAAGATGGTTATCTTGTGTACAAAAGTTTAGATAGTATGGTTGAGGTGATATCCTTAAATCAGAACTCAAACTACCAGATGTGGAATTTGGTCCTGTTTTTGAAAAATCAAAGTCTAGTACACAAGATAAACCAAATGTTGTCAATGTTTCAAGTGATACTGGAATTTCCAAAGATGAGAAATCCTCATGTTCTTTGTCAAAGTCGGAAACTTGTTCAATTAATTTTGATGCAAGTACTTTTGAGGTAGGAAGTACTTCTTGTGCTACACTTGAAACATCTTCTAAAACTTCATCTGATTTATGTTCAGTTCCTAAGACATCTATTAACTCAAGTTCTTCTGATTCTACAGATTTAAAAAGTTTTAAACGACATGGCCTAGGGTGGAAGAAGAAAGAGTCAAAGAAGCAAAAGCATTTTGCTACAAATGAGAGTTTTGTTAACAAGTCGTCTTTTGACGATGCAAATAAATGTAATATGAATGTTCGATTTAATAAGTGTCAAAACTCATTTGAGTCTGCTTTGATGTTTTTTGCTATGCAACGTTTGCATTGTACTCATTGTGGTGATAATTCTTTTTCTTTGAACTCTAGTCATGTGTTTGATCATCGTGCTAATGTGTTTAGTGCTAAAAAGAAAAATCTTTCAAAAGCAAAAGATAAATCAGTTGATGTGAAATTTGTGTGCAAATGGATTCCTAAAGATTTATTGAATGCACAAATTTCAAAGTCTGGTATAAACTGTAAGATTTTAGGTTCATCTTCTGATTTGTTAAAAATGTATGAGACTAACAAGAAAGGACCCATTTGGATATGGGTTCCCAAGATGAACTAACATGTTTCTACAGGCCAGGCATATGTGGTATGCCGATTCTGGTTGTTCAAGACATATGACTGGCTACAAGAAGTTGTTGCATAATTATGTGGAACGACCAGGAGGAACAGTTAGTTTTGGGAATAAGACGACAGGGGTCATCAAAGGTTACGGCATTCTTACAAATGGTAAGGTATCCATAAAGAAGGTACTTTATGTTGAGGACTTAAGTCATAATCTTTTTAGTGCAAGTCAGTTTTGTGATGGTTATAACATTGTTCTATTTTCCATCATTAACTGTCTTATCATTAATAGTGATAGTGTTGAGATTTTTGAAGGGAGACGGTTTTACAATCTCTATGTGGTTGACTTTCCGGTGATAGATTCATCGAAACCAGTTTGTTTGTTTACAAAGGCCACAAAAGGCGAAAGTTAGCTATGGCATAAAAGATTTTCTCATCAGAATTTCTCAGATATTAGCAAACTAGCTAATGGTGGATTGGTGAAAGGTCTTCCAAAGTTGACATTTGATAGAGATTCTTTATGTCCGGCTTGTCAAATGGGAAAGATGAAGAGAAGTTCTCACAAGTTAAAGACAGAATCTTCGTGTCAATCACCACTCGAAATGCTCCACATGGACTTATGTGGACCGATGAGAATTCAATCAATTAGTGGAAAGAAGTACATTCTAGTTATGGTTGATGAATACTCACGGTACACGTGGCTAGAATTTCTGAGAATGAAATCTGAAGCTCCTGAGTTGATCATAAAGTTTATCAAGAGGATCCAAGTTCTTTTGCAACTTCCAGTTCGAAAGATTAGGAGTGATAACGGCACTGAATTTAAAAATGCTACTTTAGATGCTTATCTAACATCTGTTGGTATTTCTCATAATTTTTCAGGTGCTTATACTCCACAACAAAATGGAGTTGTAGAAAGAAGAAACCGAACCTTAGTGGAAGCGGCACGAACGATGCTAGCTTACTCCGGATTACCTATTACTTTTTGGGCCGAAGCTGTTTCAACGACTTGTTTTACACAAAATCGAACCATCATCAATAAGCGCTTCAAGAAAACTCCTTATCATATAATCAACCGTAGAGTTCCTAATGTCAAATTTTTTCATGTTTTTGGTTGTAGGTGCTACATTCTTGTGACAACCGACAAAATTCGGCTCTCAGGGTAGTGGCCCGATAATCACTCATTAGTATAACTCTTAGTGAAATCTTAATCCTATATCTATTTAGGAAGAATTAAGGTTGAGAGTGCGAAAAATTTTGGAGATAACCTAGAATTCCCGAAAATTTGCCCGAAAAAGCCCGTACCGGCCCAAAGTCACCCGAAAACCTTATAATGCCAAATTTAAAGTCAACTTATGTAAAATATGTTATTTTATTAAAAATAAAAATAAAATGTTCTAAATAACCTAATTTCATGCTCGAATAGTCGGTTTTGATCGAAAACTATCGCGAACCGACACTGCGTTTAGATTTAACAGTATAAAACCTAGCTTATTAAAAAAAAAACAAAAGGAATAAAGAGGTGGGTGGCTCCACTATGGCTGGCCACCACCCCCTCCCCCAATACTCTCTCTCTCTTTTTCTCTTTTTCCCATAAAACTCAATCACTACCTCTAAACATCATCATTTCCAAATTCAAATTTCTCTCTTCTCTCTCATTTCTCTCTAAACCTTCAAGAAATCCAGCCCTATATTCATCCAAAATCTGAGTTTTATTGAAGATTCAATCAAGGTTTTGAAGCTCTAGTAGTTGTTTTATCAAAGGTAAGAATGGGTTGCATGTTTTAGCTTTGATTTAAGCCCATTTTTGAGCTTTTTCCTACTCATTTAGAGGTTTAAAACCTCTTTGAGGGTTGATTATCATTCTTGATGTTTGGGGATGAGATTTAAGCATAAAAATGTGCAAGAACATTTGAAAATGGTGAAAATCTATGACTCCTCCTTATGAACACAAGATTTGAAGTTAAAAATCATGTGTTTTGATGTTTTTACCACTCTTTTTGGGGCTGAACTTATTCAATAGTTCATGCATATGTTTTGATGATATCAAAGTGTATTTATTCTACTCATCTAATATAAGTTAAGGGTTTTTAGTTTATTTTCCAAGAAACCCCAAATTTTGGTAATTTTATGTGTTTTTTGTGAGTAAAAGTGAACTTGGAATCTGGAATGTTGCTGACAGATTTATGCATGTTGTTTGGACGACCCAAAAAGGGCGTTTTTGGGTTCAATCTTTTCTGAAATTTTTATGGTGCAATGTTTTATGTGTTAGGGTTCAAACCCCACTGGAATCACTCAAAAATTCCAAGTTTTAGACCTTCAACCATTTCAAAACTTTTTATTGTGCAATCAGTTACTGGTCAGAAATTGTGTTGACTTGATGCATGAATATCTCCATGATGGTTTATCCAAAATGCATTATTCTTGATTCTAAGTTCAAGTTCAGTGAGTTAGCTTTCCAAAGAATCCGAAAACACATGATTTGGTGGATTTTTGAGGGTTCAACCAATGAAAAAGAATTCGTGGTGTAATCTGTCCAAGTATGGCAGATTCACATGCATGAGTTCATGAGGTCATATCTCATTCAAAAATCATCAAAAATGTGTGAAACTTGTTTCATTTTTAGATATTAGTTTTATCTTGAATATCCCGGTTGAAAATCTAATTTTGGTGAAGAAATGAATTCTATAGAGTACAAACATTACTGACTTGTAATTTCAAAAACGAGTTATGCACACTGATTTTGTAAAAATCTTTAAAATATGTTAAACATCTCCAAAAATCATGAAATTTGGTGGGAATGTTGTTAATACCCTCAATATCAGTAGGTAAAATTTTGGTAACTTGTCTCTTTTTGGAACTAAGCTTAAAGATAACATTTTTACAACACAATGAACCTGCCAGAATCTGAATTCTTTCAAAAGATGGGTTTGTGAACTTCAAGACTTCTCATGTGTTTGAATATTAATATAAAGTAACAAAAACCTATTTTGTACCAAGTTGAACTTAATAAATTTAAGTAAAGGCATTACAATAGGATATCGGTATTGACTTGCTAGAAATGGACCGTTGAATTTAGACTTACGTCAATTACGTAATGTGATAGGGCTTAATTAGACTTGGAATCGGGATTATTCACGCACTAACGGTTGTTTAGAAACGCAAAGCTACTCAAGGTGAGTATTCACGGCCCCTATTTTACCGTTTTTACGCGTTTTGGGGTGAAAAGCATGTTGCTTGATAAATGATTTATGAATATTTGCTTGCGAGCGGTTGTTTATGCAAATAATGATATATATTGAGTAAAAGTCCCATGTTGAATACACTACTATTAACTCGTTTCGAGCCAATGGTTATTGTAGATAGCGCTATTTGGTAGAGTGGACCCACCCTTTGTTTACTGACGAGTATAGGGTGCACGTAATCATATGTGGTACTACACATGTGGGGTTTAGTCCCACCGCTGAGGTAGTGCAGCGTCTACACATGTGGGGTTTTAGTCCCACCGTTGAGGTAGTTCGCGAGAACGCCCTACCCATGTGGTTCGCTACCACCTCTGAGGTAGATCGTTGGGGCAAAGGTTTAGGTTTAGTAGTGGCTGAGAATATATCTTGCATAAATGTTATGTTTAACAATTGAGGTTGAAATTGGTTTTACGATAAAGATTTCCGCATATAAAATGTTTTGTGCATATGAAAACCTGTGAACTCAACAACTCTTGTAGTTGACGCTTGTTTTAACATGCTTTTCAGGAAATCCGAAGGTGAATGATAAAGTTAAATTTTGGGCAATTGTAATCACCAATCAAGACAATGTTTCTTTTTGTTAAGTCTGTAAACCTAAATTTATGGTTGGATTGTAATACACTGTAAACTTTATAAATTTTTGGTATGAATGATTGGTGCTATTTATCTCCTATCGCTATGAAATCTAGACTGTCACACCTTGCGGTTCCGCTTTAGCGGGGTGTTACAGAATTGGTATCAGAGCCATAGGTTATAGAGAACATCGGTTTTTCATAAAAACCAAGTACTATAACCAACCTTTTTCTAAGACAAGTTAAAACTTTTAATTATGGATTTCGAGGATAGGAGAATTTAAATACTAGTATGATTATGATAGGTGCTATTCTGATATATCATAGATAGGCGGGGCCTGATCACCTACGCCTAGCCATGATATAAGTAGGATAAGACTTATGAACCAATCATACGGCTAGAGAATAAAAGTTGAAACTTTCTAGAAACCTCCTGAAAAGCATAAACCGTGTGAGTTCACATAAGCATATCATGATGTTGATCTTTACTATAGCACTTATGCGTTTAAGTAAAGTAACGCCACTGTTGAACACTCCTGCGTTAGCGTTAGGATGTCACTAGTATTTGAATGGTGTAATAGTTGCGGAATACAATCACTATGCGAACACTATATTGACTTCGGAAGACCGTTAAGCATTATATTCGACACTAGAGTAACAAGTAAGGAATTTAAGCGATCCACCTCCGATTACCCCCAACAACTATCTTACCTCAACCTACTCTAGTTATTCCTACGCCTAACCCAAATCTCCCAGCACCTCATATGAGACAACTCAGAAGACAGTTGCGGCAACCATTCGGAGCGGACTGGCGATAACTCATCTAGATAACGCAAGATCATTTCGTATCCTTTCGGGGATATTGATCGGTTATATTATTAGTAGGGCACAAGAGAGGCTCGAGTTATGCGAACACTCGCCGACGGACTGCAAAATAGTCGAAGCAGGTCATTAAGATAGAATCTGGCCATAATTTAGTTGACAAACTTGGCGCATCTCTTGGAGGAAGGTACCACCAAAGTTGTAGAAAATGCTATGACGACAAGAAGGACGGCTAGGAAGAGTTGACTTGTGCGGACAAGTTGTGGTAATATTGTTGGCAAGGTTGATCCTTTCGTTTGTAACTCTCGTGAATTTGAAAGAATTTCAAAGTGTACTTTTGGTTATCCCATTTAAAACTTAGCTTGGGTGAGTAGAATATTTTAAGGATGCATTAGCATCAAATTTTGACCCTTTCAGATATATATTAAGTTTTTATGAATTAATCTTTATTTAACCACAAAGACGTTCTTATCGATTTTATTGTAAAGAAATTCTCATAAATAAAATACAAATATTTTCGAACGTTTATTAAAGACAACTTTTAATCAAACATACATTTTACAAATGATTTAGAACCGCATTTTCCAGAAGAAACACACGTAGCTAGAAAGTGAATTGTGAGAATTGATCGATCAACATTGCTCAACTGATAGCCCAAAAAGTCTAGGAAGTCGTACCTACCATAGTCACTAAAGTCATTACCGACCTTGTCGCAAGTAGAAGAAGTAAGGAAGTAATAGTACCCATCGAATGGAAGGATGGTAATACAAGAAAATTTGAGCACCAGTCGGAGGAAACGACTCGTGTTAATTCAACCAAAGGTTGGAAAGTAGCCGAAAATTTTGGAGTGAAGACCCAAGAGTCAGGAAAGTATATGGACTCCCCTCCAAAATGTATTAGATATAACTGGAACCACCCATGAGCTTGTATTTCGGGTACCAAATGTAAACTAGCAGGGCATTTTGCTCTATACTAAAGAAAGGAAAGAAAGGTCAAGAAGGGCGGAAAGTCTGCTACGAGTTTCGAAGGCCAGATCACTCAAAGGATAGGTATTACACGCTGAATAAAAGCTTGAGCAGCACCAAGAGGACGAACAAAGCAACGCAAACCAATCAAAGAGATTAAGGATGCAAGGCTCAAGGAAGGGCATTCGCAATTGGAACTAAAGAGGTTCACCAAGATCTAGCATAATGATAGGCATAAAAATGCGGAGTCATTTAAGGAAGGAGAGCGTTGCATATTTAGCACCCATTGTAGATAAGGAAGTAAAAGAGAAACGAATTCAGGACTTTCCAGTTGTAAGAGATTATCCAGAAGTGTTCCCAGAGGAGTTACCTGGATTACCCCCGCATAGGCAAGTGGAGTTCCATATCGATCTAGTCCCAGGAGCGGCCCCTGTAACAAAGTCACCGTCTAGTCTGGCGCCATCAAAAGTGCAGGAATTGTCGAATCATCTTCAAGAACTGTTAGATAAAGGACTCATCCGACCCAGCTCTTCACCCTGGGGAGCCCCAATTTTGTTCGTCAAAAGAAGGACGGATCCTTTGGGATGTGTATAGATTATATGGAGCTGATCCAGATCACGATCAAGAATCGATATCCTTTACCGCGCATAGACGATATGTTCGACCAGCTGTAAGGACCTACCTGCTTTTTTTTAAAAAAATCGACCCTTGGTCAGGTTACCATCAGATGAGAGTGTGAGAAGAAGATATTGTCAAGACATCGTTCAGAACTCGGTATGGTCATTACGAGTTCTTGGTCATGCCATTTGGTTTGACAAACGCTCCAGCAGTGTTCATGGACTTAATGAACAGGATATGTCGACCGTGCTTGGATAAATTGGTGATTGTCTTCATAGATGACATTCTGATCTACTCGTGAAGCAAGGAGGAGCATGAGCAGCATTTAAGATTGATGCTGGAGTTGCTCAAAACCGAGGAACTTTACACAAAATTCTATAAGTATGAATTTTGGATTCGTGAAGTGCACTTTTTAGGACATGTGGTGAATAAAGAAGGAATACATGTTGATCCAGCCAAGATTGAGGCTATAAAGAAATGGGAAGCCCCGAAGACGCCGACATAAATTCGACAATTTCTCGGTCTGGCAGGCTATTACCGGCGATTCATTGCAAATTTCTCCAAGATTGCGCAGCCGTTGACAACCTTAACGCAAAAAGATAAGAAGTTTATTTGGGGAGAGAAACAAGAAGAAGAGTTTCAATTGCTCAAGCATAAGTTGTGCAATGCACCCATTCTGGCATTATCCGAAGGAACGGATAACTTCGTGGTGTATTGCGATGCTTCACATCAAGGCTTGGGATGTGTTTTGATGCAGAACGAGAAAGTCATCGCCAACGCATCCAGACAACTGAAGGTCCACGAGAAGAATTACACCACTCATGACTTGGAGCTCGGAGCTGTGGTGTTTGCCCTTAAGATTTGGAGACATTATCTTTACGGCACCAAATGCACTATCTTTACGGACCATAAGAGCCTCCAGCACATTCTCGATCAGAAAATGTTGAACATGAGGCAGAGAAGATGGGTTGAGTTGCTCAGTGATTACGACTGTGAGATTAAATATCACCCAGGGAAGGCGAATGTTGTAGCTGATGCGCTAAGCAGGAAGGAAAGGGTGAAGCCTACAAAGACGCGGGCCATGGGAGTGTTAGTACAGACCAGTTTGAAAGGTCAGATACTTGAAGCCCAGAGGGAAGCCTTAAAGGCTGACAACCTAAAGAAAGAAACTCTTCACAAGATGGAGAAGGAATTTGAGGAGAAAACGGATGGATTGCGTTATTTCAAGGGTAGAGTTTGGATTCTAAAGGTCATCAGTCGAGGACAATGATCATGGACGAAGCTCATCAATCAAGGTACTCGATACACCCAGGATCTGACAAGATGTACAAAGGAATGAAGGAACACTATTGGTGGCCTAGAATGAAGAAGGATATCGCCACCTATGTGAGCAAATGCCTAACTTGTGCAGGAGTTATGGCGGAACATCAGAAACCATCTGGACTTTTACAGCAACCGGAAATCCCAGAATGGAAATGGGAACGGATATCGATGGATTTCGTGACCAAATTACCCAAGACTAAAAAGGGCCATGATTCGATATGGGTAATCGTTGACCGACTCACGAAATCTGCGCACTTTTTGCCAATAAGAAAAAGCTTTAGCATTGATAGACTCGCGAAATTGTATGTCAATGAGATAGTTATGCGACATGGAGTGCCAATCTCGATCATCTCCGATAGAGACAGCAGATTCACTTCGCGATTTTGGCAGTCACTACAGGCAGCATTGGGTACCAGCGTAGATTTGAGCACAGCTTACCATCCTCAAACCGACGGACAGACTGAGAGAACCATACAGACGTTGGAGGATATGTTACGTGCTTGCGTGTTAGAATTTGGAGGTAGTTGGGATGATCACCTACCCTTAGTCGAGTTCTCCTACTATAACAGTTACCATACCAATATTCAGTGCGCTCCATACGAAGCTCTTTATGGACGTAAATGCAGGTCACAACTTAGTTTGTTAGAGGTTGGAGAACGACAACTAACTAGGCCCGATATCGTTCAAGAAACGACGGACAAAATTTAAAACAATGCGGCAAAGGCTGAAAAGCAGCCAGGGATCATTATAAGAGTTATGCTGATAATCGCAGGAAGCCTTTGGAATTTCAAGTTGGTAACAAGGTACTTTTGAAAGTATTACCATGGAAAGGATTAATAGGGTTTGGAAAGAAAGGAAAACTGAGTCTTAGATTCATTAGACCATTTGAGATGCAAGAGCGAGTCGGACTAGTTGCATACAAATTGGATTTACCTTTGGAACTCAGTGCCCTCCATGATACCTTCCATGTTTCGAATCTGAAGAAAAGTTTGTCCATGGAAACAGTGGTTCTACCATTAGAGGAAGTTCAAATCAATGAGCAGCTACGCATTACGGAGGAACCAATTGAAATTCTTGACCAAGAAGTCAAGTAGTTGAGGCGTAGTTAGGTACCAATTGTCAAGGTCTGTTGGAACTCAAAGTATGGACTGGAGTTTACCTGAGAACGAGAAGCTTTTATGAAGAGCAAGTACCCTCACCTGTTTACAAAAGAGCCTCCTAGATATGACAAATAGTAAATTTCGGGACGAAATTTCTTTCAACAGGGGGTAAATGTGTCAACCGACAAAATTCGGCTCTCAGGGTAGTGGCCCGATAATCACTCATTAGTATAACTCTTAGTGAAATCTTAATCCTATATCTATTTAGGAAGAATTAAGGTTGAGAGTGCGAAAATTTTGGAGATAACCTAGAATTCCCGAAAATTTGCCCGAAAAAGCCCGTACCGGCCCAAAGTCACCCGAAAACCTTATAATGCCAAATTTAAAGTCAACTTATGTAAAATATGTTATTTTATTAAAAATAAAAATAAAATGTTCTAAATAACCTAATTTCATGCTCGAATAGTCGGTTTTGTCGAAAAACTGTCGCGAACCGACACTGCGTTTAGATTTAACAGTATAAAACCTAGCTTATTAAAAAAAACAAAAGGAATAAAGAGGTGGGTGGCCCCACTATGGCTGGCCACCACCCCCTCCCCCAATACTCTCTCTCTCTCTTTTTCTCTTTTCCCATAAAACTCAATCACTACCTCTAAACATCATCATTTCCAAATTCAAATTTCTCTCTTCTCTCTCATTTCTCTCTAAACCTTCAAGAAATCCAGCCCTATATTCATCCAAAATCTGAGTTTTATTGAAGATTCAATCAAGGTTTTGAAGCTCTAGTAGTTGTTTTATCAAAGGTAAGAATGGGTTGCATGTTTTAGCTTTGATTTGAGCCCATTTTTGAGCTTTTTCCTACTCATTTAGAGGTTTAAAACCTCTTTGAGGGTTGATTATCATTCTTGATGTTTGGGGATGAGATTTAAGCATAAAAATGTGCAAGAACATTTGAAAATGGTGAAAATCTATGACTCCTCCTTATGAACACAAGATTTGAAGTTAAAAATCATGTGTTTTGATGTTTTTACCACTCTTTTTGGGGCTGAACTTATTCAATAGTTCATGCATATGTTTTGATGATATCAAAGTGTATTTATTCTACTCATCTAATATAAGTTAAGGGTTTTTAGTTTATTTTCCAAGAAACCCCCAAATTTTGGTGATTTTATGTGTTTTTTGTGAGTAAAAGTGAACTTGGAATCTGGAATGTTGCTGACAGATTTATGCATGTTGTTTGGACGACCCAAAAAGGGCGTTTTTGGGTTCAATCTTTTCTGAAATTTTTATCGTGCAATGTTTTATGTGTTAGGGTTCAAACCCCACTGGAATCACTCAAAAATTCCAAGTTTTAGACATTCAACCATTACAAAACTTTTTATTGTGCAATCAGTTACTGGTCAGAAATTGTGTTGACTTGATGCATGAATATCTCCATGATGGTTTATCCAAAATGCATGATTCTTGATTCTAAGTTCAAGTTCAGTGAGTTAACTTTCCAAAGAATCCGAAAACACATGATTTGGTGGATTTTTGAGGGTTCAACCAATGAAAAAGAATTCGTGGTGTAATCTGTCCAAGTATGGCAGATTCACATGCATGAGTTCATGAGGTCATATCTCATTCAAAAATCATCAAAAATGTGTGAAACTTGTTTCATTTTTAGATATTAGTTTTATCTTGAATATCCCGGTTGAAAATCTAATTTTGGTGAAGAAACGAATTCTATAGAGTACAAACATTACTGACTTGTAATTTCAAAAACGAGTTATGCACACTGATTTTGTAAAAAATCTTTAAAATATGTTAAACATCTCCAAAAATCATGAAATTTGGTGGGAATGTTGTTAATACCCTCAATATCAGTAGGTGAAATTTTGGTAACTTGTCTCTTTTTGGAACTAAGCTTAAAGATAACATTTTTACAACACAATGAACCTGCCAGAATCTGAATTCTTTCAAAAGATGGGTTTGTGAACTTCAAGACTTCTCATG
>JARYMX010000490.1:0-21275 GCA_030169165.1 Centaurea solstitialis | reverse complement strand
CCACCCCCAAAAGGTAAAAAAGGGGCCCCCAAAGCCCAAAAAAAGCCCAAAATAAAAGGGGGGGGGAAAACCGAAAAAACCCTGGGGCAAACCCAAGGGGGTCGGAACCAAAACCCGAAAGGAAAAAAACCCCAAAATCCGAACCCCCAAAAAACAAACCAAATGACCGCATGGAAAGTCTTCAAAAATGCCCCGGACGGGTACTCCCCTACTTTCACCAAATTTTTTCTAGCATATGGATACGGGCATCAACGTGGCAAAAAAAGTAGTAAGGAAATGGGAAAATAAAGGGCAACCGGTCTCCAATTCCGGGAAAAAAAATTAGGACAAATCCGTTCCGACCAAAGGCAACAAACCCCGATTCCCCCGGACAAGCAACGTTTCCCCGACCAAAAAGGGAAAAAACGATTCCAACCGACAAAAACAAAATTCGACCGACAGCAATGATCCCGACCGAACTAGCCCAAAAATGACCCCCGCCAGGTGCCCTTGGCAGACACACTACACCCCCCTAAATTACTTATGAAAAAAAAGCTAAGTGCAGGATGAAAAATTGAAATTTTTATCTTCAAATTTTTTGGGTAGGCAGCCATCTGCCCAAGGGGCGGGCAAAAAAAACCCCACGCGTGCGCGAAACTAGGCCCCCTGCACGGTGAAAACCCCGCCAAGGCCGAGGTACTCGGCCTGGCACGGTGAAACCCAAACCAAGGCACGGTTATCGGCATGGGAGCGAAACCAAGCCCTGGCACGGGACTCGATGCCCTGGCACGGGGAACAAGCCTGGCACAGGTCCCCGTGCCATGGCACGGTGGGGAACCAAGCCAGGCACGGGGAAAAACCAAGCCAAGGCACGAGTTTTCGGGGCCCGGGCCGGGTGAAACCAAGCCAAGGCCGAGGTACTCGGCCATGCGGGAAACCAAGCCAAGGCACGAGGTACTCGGCCAGGCACGGGTTTTAAAACCAAGCCCTGGGGCGAGGTACTCAGCCATGGCACGGTGAAACCCAAACCAAGGCAGAGGTACCCCCCCACAAAACCAAGCCAAGGCACGGTTTCTCCCAGGCAGCAGAAAAAGCCATCCCGAGGGGGCCAGGAAAAAAAAAAAACTGGCCATGGCACGGAAAACAACCCAAGGACGGTTTACTCGGCCTTTTGGCAGGGGAAAAAAACCAACCCAAAAGCACGGGGGTTCTGGGCCCTGCAAGGTGAAACCAAGAAGGCCGAGGTAGGCCATGGCCGGGGGAAAACCAAGCCAGGGCACGAGGTAGGATGCCATGGACGGGTGTCACCAAGCCTGGCACGAGTACTCGAGCCATGGACGGTGACCAAGCCATGGAGGGTCCGAAGCCGGGGCACGGTAAAAACCCCAAACCCCGGGCCAGGACTCGAAGCCATGCACGGTAAAACCAAACCCAAAGGGGAAAGAGGTACCGGATGCTCGGTGAAACCAAGAAAAGGCCCCCGGGTATCGGCCGAGGCCGGTAAACCCCCCAACCCCAGGCACGAGGTACTCAAAGCCATGGCACGGTAAAACCAACCCATGGACGGGAATGGGAGGCCATGGCGGAAAAACCCAAGCCAGGCACGAGGTTTATGGGGCCATGGCACGGGGTTTGAAACCAAGCCAAGGCCGGGGTACTGGGCCATGCCCGGGTTTTGGGAAAAAAGCCAAGGCACGGGGTACTCGGCCCAGCCGGTGAAACCCCAACCCAAAGGACGAGGTATCGGCCAGGCCCGGGTTTTAAAACCAAAACCATGGCACGGGGTATAAAGCCTGGCAGGTTTTAAAAACCAGCCATGGCGAGGTATTTAAAGCCATGGCAGGGTTTGAAACCAACCCAAAGGCCGGGTACCCTCGGTTTGGGGAAACCCAAGCCAAGGCCCCCCCCCGGGGGGTACTGGGCCCATGCTCGGTGAAAAACCACCAAAGGCACGGGTATCGAAGCCATGGCACGGTGCCCCCCCCCCCCAAACCCCTCTCGAACCCACCATTTTTTAAAAAAAACCCTCACGAGGTACTCGAAGCCTGGCACGGTGAAAACAACCCAAAGGGGACGATAAAAGGGTCGTCACGGGACGGGGCACGCTTGCGGGAACGGGGGCCGATCTAGGCATGCCATGGCAGGGAACCAAGCCATGGCCGAGGTATGGAAGCCTGGCACGTTTTGAAACCAGGCCAGGGCACGGGGAAAACGGCGACGATCAGGGCGGGGGCCGTTGGGGCTTTTGGGGGCCCGATTGGGCCCGGTTCTGGGCCAGGGGTGAAACCCAAGCCATGCACGGGTACGGAAGCCAGGCCGGTAAAAACCGGGCCAGGCAGACGGAACGGGTCACGGGACGGGGCACGTTTTTCGGGCAAGGGGGAAAAAAGATTTTTAGGCAGGGGGCAGGTGCTGGGCTTGGGTTATGCAAGGGGGGACGTCCTACCTTATGTCCCGGGCCCTATGGCTTGGTGGGCCCCACAGGTCGGGGGGGGCAACCAATGGCCCCCCTTATTACCCTTATGAAAAAAAAGAAAGTGACAGGAAAAACATTGGTTTTTTCCCATTTATCATAATTTTTGAAAACCCAAAAAACGGACTCGTTTGGGACGAAATTTGATGGTGCCCCTTTGGCCTATGTTAGGAGGTCATGCCGAAAAATTGGGGTTGTGGGGGGTCGGGGGGCCCCCGGGGCGGGTTTTTGGACTTTTTCGCGAGGGTTTCGGCCCCAAATTTTGGAAAAACCGGTCAAACGGACCCCGTTTTGAACGAAATTTGGGTGGGGCCCCGTGAACATGTATTGGAGGACGGGAGGAAAATCGGGTTTCGGGGGGGGATTTTACCGGGCCCGGGGGTTGGCGTGTCGGGACGGCTTTTGGGGCATGTAATTGGGAAAAACCGGCCCCAAAGGGGACCCCCTTTTTGGGACGAAATTTTGCGGGGGTGCTCTTTGAACATGTTTAGGGGATCCGGGGGAAAGTTTTTGGTTTTGGGGGGTCGGGATTTTACCGGGCCCGGGGTTGGACGTTTTCGGGACGGCTTTGGGCATGTAAGTTCTTTTCCCCGCCCAAAAGGGGATGTTTTGGATGAAATTTTGGGTGGTCCCCCGTGAACATGTATTAGGAGGTTTTCCGGGCAGAAACTTCGGTTTCCGAGGTGTGCGTATGGGGGGATGGCCTTCGAGCCATGTATGCCCAGAAAAAACGTATTCGTTTTCGGCAAAATTTGATGATAAAACCCAAAGCATGCATAGGTTTTCCGGCCACGGGAGGGTAACCAAGCCGCGGTGCGAGAAAGGGGGCGACATCAAGGGAGGGGCAGCGTGCGGCGACGAGGGACGATCTAGGAAAGGGGGCCGCGTGGGCGGGGCTTGGCCCCCCTGGGGGGCCTTTAGGGGGACCCAATGGCGATTTAGACCAAAGCATGCCAGGGTATGGCTTCCTTGCCACAGGTGGGGGGGGAACAGCCCCCAGGGGGTCCCCCTATATATACCTTATGAAAAAAAAGTAATGACGGAAAAAAACATTTTTTTTTTTCCACTTTTTTTTTTTGGAAAACCCCCCCAAACGGAATGGCAAATTTGGGGTTGCCCCCGACCAAGGCATGGAAATTTGGTTTGCCCCCGACCAAGGACCAAGGAGGGCCCTGTTTTTCCCCCCTTGGCCCTTTTGGTTTGGGGATAAAGGCCCAAAGGGCTGGCGATTTGGTTGGCAGACAAGGCACCAAGGAGGGCCCTATTTGGTTGGCCCGATCAAGGGCCCAAGGCAGGGCTGTTTTTGTTTTTACGTCAGGCCCCAAGGCTTGGTGATTTGGCTTGGCCGTCAAGGGAAAAACTTTGGCTGATTTTGGCTTTTCCGATCAAGGCACCAAGGCGGGCCCTATTTGCTTTTCGATCAAGGCCCCAAAGGTGGCCCTGATTTGGCTTTTCCCGATCAAGGCCCCAAGGAGGGCCCTGATTTTGCTTCTTCGTCAAGGCCCCGGTTGGGCCTGATTTGGCTTGCGTAAAGGGCCCCAAGGCGGGCCCTATTTTTTTTTCCGATAAAGGCCCCAAAGGGGTTGGCCTGATTGGTTGCCGACCAAGGCCCAAAGGGTTGGCCTATTTTGCTTGTTTGATCAAGGCTTGGCCGGGGGGAAAAATTTTTTGGCTTGCCCCGACTAAGGAACCAAGGCATGGCTGATTTGGCTTGGAAAGAAGGATACTTGTATTTTTTTAAAAGTTGTTGCGATATTTCTCAAAGTAGGGGGATCCCCCTCGGAAAAAAGGGGTAGAGGAAGATTGAAAGGAGAAGGTTTTGGGGGGGAGGGACGTTGAGCGCGGGGGGTAAATCTCAGTGGCGTGGCAGCAAGGCCACTTCCCACTTCAATACCCGTCGGTTTTTAAATGTTGCAAAGGATTTCCCCGCGTTTGATGGGAATTGTACTTCATGGGGGCCCCGCACGACTGTCCGTCGAGGGTTTGGCCAACGACAGTGTTTGGGGGCCGGGCCCCTATGTGGTCGGAAAAACAGGCGGGGGCACCCGTGTTTTCTACCCCCGGATTCTGACTTAGGGGGTTTTGTCATATCCGCGCACGGTTGTTGGCGCCATGGTTTTTCAACAGGCGATGACCAATTGGGAATAAACGGTCCTCTCGTACTGGTTGAATTACATTGCGAACTGTCATCAGTAGGGTAAAACTAACGTTACGACGGTCTAAACCAGCTCCGTTCCCTATTGGGGGGTTGAACAATCAACACTTGGTGAATTTGCTTCAAAATGATAGGAAGACCCGACATCAAAGGGATAAAAAGCAAGTCGTATGAAGTTTGGCTGCCAAAGCCAGTTATCCCTGGGAAATTTTCTGCCCTCTAGTTCAAATTCAAAGGGTCAAAAGGATGTTAGGCCACGCTTTCACGGTTCGTATTCGTACGGAATCAAATCAAAGAGCTTTTACCCTTTGTTCCACACGAGATTTTTTTCTGTTGAGTATTTAGGACCCTGCTTTATCTTTTTAACAGATGTGCCGCCCCACCCAAAATCCCCCCCTGAAAATGTCTTCCCCCCGGATGGGCCCCCGAGGCGACCCTTGGGCCAAAAAGGGGGGCATTGCCCGCTTCCGATTCAGGGAAATAAGAAAAGTTAAAAGTGTGGTATTTCTTTCGCCGAAGGGCTCCACTTATATCCCCTTCAAGTTTTTCACAAAGTCGGACTAGAGTCAAGCAACGGGTTTTTTTCCCCGTGATTCTGCCAAGCCCTTTCCCCTTGGCTGTGGTTTCGCTGGTAGAGCGGGGACGTGGGAATTCGTTAATCATTATGGCGCCTAATTGATGACGAGGTTTGGTCCCTTAAGAGAGTCTAGTTACCCCCGCCGTTTACCCCCCTTGGTTGAATTTCTTCACTTTGAATTGAGCACTGGGCAAATCACATTGCGTTAGCTCCGCAGGGACCATCGAATGCTTTGTTTTAATTAAAAAGTCGGTTCCCCTTGCCCGTACAGTTCTGATTTGGGTGTTGACCCCCGGGGAAAGGGGCCCCGAAGAGGCGTTCCCAGTCCGTCCCCCGGCCGGACGCGGCGCCCCGTCTCGCCGCGGAAGCGCTCGAGAGTCCCCGACACCCGAGGGGTTCGGGACTGGGCCCCCGTGCCAGCCCCGACCAACCCTTTCCGGGTTGGGATCATTTGCCGACTTCCTTGCCTACTTTTTCCCACACAGAGGCGTTCCCTTTGGGAGCCGTGGGGTTTATGATTAGGGCCGGGCTGGGGGGCACTCGGTCCCCCGGATTTTCAAGGGCCCCGGGGGGCGCATCGGACACGCGCGACGTGCGGTGCTTTCCACCCGGGACCCTACTCCGACTGGTCGTTTCCAGGGGGGGAGGCTGTTAACAAAAAAAGATAACTTTTCCCGAGGCCCCCGCCAGTCCCCGGACTCCCTAACGTTGCCGCACCCGCCACGCCCCGGTTCAGGAAAATTTTTAACCCGATTCCCTTTGGGAAGTCGCGCGAAACGCGCTATCTGAGGGTTTCCCCCCGTCTTTAGGATCGACAAACCCCCTGTGCAAGTCCCTTTCAAAGGGAAACCTTTCCCCCTTTTGGCCCTTAAAAGTTAAATTTGAATTTTGTACCCCACAAGCCCGCCCCGCGGCGCTCCCCCCGGTCCCCCCCAAGGGTTTTTGCAGCGCCCGCGCGCCTCCTACTATCGGGGCCTGGCATTCCCCCCAGGGCCCGGGTGGGTGCGCGTTAAGCGCCATCCATTTTGGGGGCAGTTGTTGGCAGGTGGTTGTTACAATCCTTGGGGTTTTCGACTTCCTGACCCGCCCTGTGTCTTAATCGCCCAACACCTTTGTGGGTTCTAGGTTAGCGCGCAGTTTGGAGTAACCCGGCTTCGGTTCACCCCGCATCGCCAGTTTGCTTCCCAAAAATGGCCCTTGGAGCTTCGTTTCCGTGGCCGGTTCAACGAAGCACCGGGCCCCGTCCTCCCTTTTTAATTTTGGGAAAATAGGTCGAGGGCGTTCCCCCCCGATCCCTCTAATCTTTCCTTTCCCCGATAGAACTCGCCCCCGGGCCCCGCTACCCTGAGGGAAACTTCGGAGGGAACCAGTATAGGGGTTCGATTAGTTTTTCCCCCCCTTACCCAAGTCGACAAACGTTTTTGCACGTCAGTATCGTGCGGGCCCCCACCGGTTTCCTTGGCTTCGCCCCGCTCAGGCATGTTCCCATCTTTGGGCCCGACAGGCTGCTCACACTCAAACCCCTTCTCAGAAGAAAAGGGGTCGGTCGGCGGGCCCCCCATGGGGGATCCCCCCAATCAGCTTCCTTGCCCCTTTGGGGGTTTACTCACCCGTTGACTCGCACACGCGGGACTCTTGGCCCGTGTTTCAAGAGGGCCGAATGGGGTCCCCGCGGGCCCCGGTCCCGGAGCGCGCAGGTGCCAAGCACGCCGTAACGGCGCGCGTCCCAAACCCACGATCGAGCACGGATCCCACGGCATTCAAAGCCCGGTTTTGGCCCCGCACCAACCCGCACCGGTCCACCCCCCCAGTCGATCGGGGACCGGCTCTCGCGTTCCCACCCCGCCGGGAGCTCGCGCCCCCATCGTTCCCCCCCGACAATTTCAAGCACTCTTTGATCTTTTTAAAAGTCCTTTTCATCTTTCCTCGGGGGGTACTTTTTTTGCTATCGGTCTCACGGGTTTTTTTTAGCCTTGGAGGGAATTTACCCCCTTTGGGGTGCACCCCAAAAACCCCCCGAGGGCAACAGCCCCGGGTTGGGCCGGGTCGGGCACGACGGGGCTTACCCTTTCTGGCGCCCCCTTCCAGGGGATTGGGGCCGGTCCCCCGCTGAGGAGTTCTCCAGACTAAAATTTCGAACGACGAGGCCGTCCGTTTTTAAGCGGGCTATTCCGGGGTTCGCTCGGTTTATGGGGGAACCCTTGAAAGTTTTTTTCCTCCTTTTTGATTGTTTAAATCAGGGGTTCCCCCCTGACGGGGGTCGCGGTCGAAGCATCGTGTAAGAAAACACTTGGGTCTTTAGCGAGCAATCTTAGCTCGCACGCTCGTACAAAGGGCCCTTAAAAACCCCCACACCCGTGCGTCCGCCAAAAGGGGACCCTTTTTAGGCCAAGACCTTTGGGCACGGGAGACCAGTCCCCGCCCCAGACCAGACGCCCCTTGGGGGGGGGATGGTCTGGGGCGACGCGATGCGTGGCCCAGGCAGAGTGCCCGGCCGAATGGCTTCGGGCCCCCAATTGCGTTAAAAAACTCGAGGGTTTCAGGGTTTCTGAAATTCACACCAAGTATCGCATTTTGTACTTCTTATCGATGCGGGGCCCGAAAAATCCTGCCGAGAGTGTTAGGGTTTTAATAGGGGTCGCGACCCGGTGCACCCCAAAAAACGGGGCAACACGAGACGCACCCTTCTTGAGTTTTGTTTTTTTGGCACATGCCGTCCCGGGGTTTTTTTTTTGTGCCCCAAAAAATCCCCATCCCCTTAAGGCACGTTGAACGCTGCTAGCAAGCTGAGGGAGGCTCACACCTATCCACGACCCCGTTTGTGATTACTTTTCCCGGGTCGTTCTGCTGGCAGGCTTGACAAGATCCTTCCGCAGGTTCCCCTGGGAAAAACCTTGTTACGACTTCCCCTTTCCCTCAAATATAAGGTTCAGGGGAAATTCTCGCGACGTGCGGCGGCGAACCCCCACGTCGCCGCGATCCTAACCTTCAGGACCTTCAATCGGTAGGGCGACGGGCGGTGTGTACAAAGGGCGGGACGTGTCAACGCGAGCTGATGACTGCGTTACGGGGAATTCCTCGTTTAAACCAAAAATTTGCAATGATCTATCCCCACCGATGAAATTTCAAAGATTTCCGGGCCTGTCGGCCAGGTATATACTCGTTGAATACATGTTGCGGGGTGGGGCCCAAAAACAAAAAAGGGCACACAGACTGTTTTTGCCTCAAACCCCGTGGCCTAAAAGGCCATGCCCCTCAAAGAAGGGCCCGTGGGGGGTTACCTCCAATAGCTAGTTAGCGGCTGAGGGTCTGTTCGTTAACGGAATTAACCAGACAAATGCCCCCACTAAAAAAGGGCATGCACCACCCCCCCATAGAATCAAGAAAGAGTCTCAGTCTGTAATCCTTACTAGTTGGACCTGGTAAGTTTCCCCCGGGTTTAGTCAATTAAGCGCAGGCTCCCTCCTGGTGGTGCCCTTCCGTCAATTTCCTTTTAAATTTCAGCCTTCGACCATATCCCCCCCGGAAACCCAAAAATTTGTTTCTCATTAAAGGTTTCCAGCGGAGTCTAAAAGCAACATCGCTGATCCCTGGTCGGACGTTTATGGTGAGACTGGCGGGATCTGTCGTCTTCGAGCCCCAACTTTCGTTTGATTATTAAAAAAATCCTTGGCAAATGCTTTCGCAGTTGTTGTCTTTCATAAACAGAAAATTCACTTGCTATGAAATACGAATGCCCCCCACTGTTGTTAAACATTTCTCCGATCCGAAGGCCAACGTAAGGACCAAATCTATGATGTTTTCCCTGCTAAAGTATCAGAGCGTGGGGTTTTTTGAGCACTCTAATTTCTTCAAATTAAAAGGCCCGGGGGGCACACCCGGCCAATTAAGGCCAGGAGCGCATCGCGACAGAAGGGCGAGTAAAGGTGCACACCTGAAGGGCGGACCCGGGCCCACCCCAACCAAAGTCCAACTACGAGCTTTTTAATGCAACAATTTAAAAAATACGTATTGGAGCGGAATTACCCGGCTGTGGGGACCGACTTGCCCCCCAATGGTCTGTAAGGGGGTTTTGATTGTACTTTTCCAATTCCAGACTCGTTTGGCCCCTATTTTTTTATTGTCATACCCCCCCGTGTAGGATTGGGTAATTTTCGCGCTGTGCCTTTCCCTTTATGTGGTAGCCCTTTCTCAGGTCCCTTCCGGAAACAACCTAATTCTCCCCACCCGTCACCACATAGTAGGCCATTCTACCATCGAAGTTGATAGGGCAGAAATTTGATGAGGTCGCCCGGGACGGGGGCCCCTGCGTCCCTCGAGTTATATGAATACGCAGCAACGGGCAGAGCCCCGGGCGCCTTTTATTAAAAAAGCTCCCCTTTCCCGAAGTCGGGGGGTTTTTTGCAGTTTAGCTCTAGAATTATACGGGTTTTCGAGTAAGGGTTTTCCATCAAACAAAATAAATGATTTAATGGCATTGAGTTTACAGTTGAATTTGTTTTTAAGCATGGCTTAAACTTTTAGACAAGCTATGTACTGGCAGGGCAACAGGTAGCTTCCCTTCGACTAGCCCCATGAAAGGAAAGCCCTAAATGGCAGGCAATCGTTTTGGAGAAGCGGAACGCTTAAAAAAGGGCATAGGAAGTTTATGAAGACCCCAAACCCACAAAAGTTCGTATGCAAGAGACCAAAAGTGTTCTAGGCCCAAACATTGTTTCAAAACAACATCTTGGGGGATACAAAAACGCTTCCTTGTTTATCCCACGCCGATGAAGACGCAGTAAAATGTTAAATGTAAGACCCCCGTTACCATCAACTAGGAGCAAAACCCGGAAAACCCACAAAATGTCAAGAAAATCAAATCTTGACGCAAAATGAAGAGGTTGCGCGTGAAAGTTGGTGGCAAGCAAAAAAGCCATCCACGCGTAACAAAAACCCAAAACCCCTCAGCACCCCCCCGGTCGAATTCCGAAAGCCCCCCAACTAGTAAACCACCCAACCCCAAAAGGGCAAGAAACCACCAAAGCCCCAAAAAAGCCCCCGAATGACCCGTGGAAGTAAAATCTCGAAAAACCCCCTCGAACCCCATGACCGGGTAGCTACATCACCCAAAACTTTTTTGCTAAGGATGGGCTCAAGTGCGAACCAACGTATAAAGGGAAAAGGGGTAACAGGAACCGGTCTCAATTCCCGAGAAAAAAAGGTAAAATCCCTTCCCACCAAAAGGCACCGACCCCATTCACGACAAGAACGATTCGACCAACGAACGTTCCAAACCCACAAGCAACGAATCCCACCCACTAGCAACTGATCCCCGGGCCGAAAATAGCTTAAAAGAAAATTCCCCACCCGTGTGCCCCTTGGAGACACACTACACCCCCCTATATATACCTTATGAAAAAAAAAGCTAAGTGACGGTTAAACATTGAAATTTTATCTATATAATTTTTGAGATGGCACGCCCTTGCGAAGCCGGGGAAAAACCCCCACGCGTGGACGAAACTAGGCCCAATGCACGGGTTTAAACCAAAACCCGGCACGAGGGGGGGGGGGGAAAAAAAAAAAAAAACCCCCTTTTGGCCCGGCACGGTGAACCAAGCCAAGGCAGGTTACCGCAGGAAAGCAGGAAACCCAAACCAGGCACGAGGTACCGATGAGGCCGGGGTGAAACCCAAACCCTGGCACGAGGTACTCGATGCCATGGCAGGGGGTAACCCAAACCAAGGCACGGTGGGGAAACCAAACCCAAAGGGACGAGTTTTTCTCGGCCCGGGCACGGTGAAACCAAGCCAAAGGGAGGGACCGGCCATGTTTTGGGGAAAACCAAAACCAAGGCACGAGGGACTCGGCCGGCCGGTGGAAAACCCCAAACCTGGGCCCGGGGGCTCGTGCCCTGGCCGGTGAAAAACCCCAAGGCCGGGGTATCGGCCATGCACGGGGAAACCAAGCCAAGGCACGAGTTATCGGCCATGGACGCGAAAAACCAAGCCATGGGCACGGGTACTCGGCCATGGCACGCAGAAAAACCAAACCATGGCACGAGGTATCGAAAACCATGGCACGGACAAACCAAGCCCAAAGGGAGGTTACTCGGCCATGGCGGTGAAACCAAGCCAAGGGGCCCGAGGGTAAAAACCCGGCCATAGGCCCGGGGTGAAAAACCCAAACCCTGGACGAGGGACTGGAGCCATGGCACGGTGTCACCAAGCCATGCCGGGTACTCGATGCCCTGGCCGGTGTCACCCAAACCCTGGCACGGGTCTCGAAGCCTGGCAGGTGAAAAAAGCCCTGGCACGAGGTACTGAAGCATGCACGGTTTAAAACAACCAAGGGAAAAGGGGATCGGCCATGTCGGTGAAACCCAAACCCAAAGGGCCCAGGTACTCGGCCGAGGCACGGGGAAACCCCGATGGCACGAGGTACTCAAAACCATGGACGGTAAAACCCAAGGGCCCCATGGGCACGGTGAAACCCAAACCCCCGGCACGAGGTACTCGAAACCCTGGCAGGGGAAACAAACCCAAAGGGACGAGGTACTCGGCCATGCCCCGGGGAAACCAAGCCCGGCACGAGGTACTCGGCCAGCTCGGGGGAAACCAAGCCCAAAGGAAAGGGGGATGGCCCCCGGCACGGTTAAACCAAGCCATGGTACGAGGTACTCGAAGCCCTGGCACGGTGAAACCAAAACCTGGCACGAGGTACTTGAAGCCATGGCCGGGGGAAACCAAGCCATGGGACGAGGTACTCGAAACCGGCCGGGGGGAAACAAACCAAGGCACGAGGGGATCGGCCATCACGGTGAAAAACCAAACCAAGCCGGGGGTATCGGCCATGCTCGGTGAAACCAAGCCAAGGGGAGGTATCGAAGCCCTGGCACGGTGAAACCAAGCCCTGGCACGGGTCCGGCCCAAAAACCGCCATGGACGGGTTGAACCCAAAAAAACCAAGGGACGATGAACGGGCTACGATCACGGGCGGGGCACGCTTGCGGGCAAAGAGGGGGGACAGGCATGCCCTGGCACGGTGAAACCAAGCCATGGCCGAGGTATGGAAAACCATGGCACGATGAAAAAAGGCCCTGGCACGAGGAACGAGGACGTACGGGAGGGGGCACGTTGGGGCAAGGGGCCCTCTAGGGGACGGTTTCTCGGCCATGGCCCGGGGAAAAAAAAAGCCATGGCCGGGTTTTTGGAAGCCATGGCCGGGGGAAAACCCGGCCCGGCAGAGGAAGGGTCAGGGCGGGGCAGCTTTTCGGGCAAGAGGACGTTTGGCAAGGGCACGTGCTGGGTTGGTAGCAAGGCGGACGTCCTACCCTTTTGTACCGGGCCATGGCTTGGTCGGGCCCGGTCGGGGGGGAGCGACCCAATGGTCCCCTTATATACCTATGAACAAAAAGTAAGTGACGGAAGAAAATTGGTTTTCCCTCTATATAATTTTTGAAACCCAGCAAAGGACTCCTTTGGGCGAAACTTTGCAGGTGCTCTTGGAATATGTTAGGGGGATATGCCGAAAAATTCGGGTGCGGGGTCGGGGGGGCCCCCCGGGGGCCCGGGTTTGGGCTTTTGGACGGTTCGGACCCAAAATTTTGGAAACCCGGCTCAAACGGACTCCCTTTTGAACGAAATTTGTGGTGCTCCGTGCATTTATTAGGAGGGTCCGGGAGGAAAAAACGGTTTTCGGGGGTGGGGTTTTCCGGGCCCGGGGTTGGGGTGTCGGGCGGGTTTTGAGGATGTAACTGGAAAAAACCCGGGTCAAACGGATCCGTTTTGGACGAAACTTTGCTGGTGCTCCGTGAAATGTATTAGGAGGATCGGGGGGAAAGTTTCGGTTTTGGGGGGCGGGATTTTACGGGCCGGGGTTGGAGTGCGGGGGCTTTTGAGGCATGTAAGTTCGTACCCCACCAAAGGATCCCTTTTGGAGAAACTTTTCGTGGTGTCGGAATGTATTGGAGGATCCGGGCAGAAACTTTCGGTTTCGGGTCGTGGTATCGGGATGGCCTTCGGCCCTGTTGACCCGGCAAAGTATTCGTTTTCGGCGAAATTTTCAGATGAAACCCAAACTGCATGGGATTCTCGGCCAACGGTGAGGGTAACCAAGGCGGTGCGGAAAAAGGGCGAGTCAAGGGCGGGGCACGCGTGCTGGCGAGAGGGACGATCTAGGCAAGGGCACGCGTGGGGGGGGGCTTGGGGCCCCGGTGGGGGGGATCGGCGCCGAATTAGACCTAGTCCATGGCTATGGTTCCCTTCCCAGGTCGGGGGGGGGAAAAGACCCATGGTCCCCCTTTATTACCCCATGAACAAAAAGTAAGTGACGGAACAAACATTTTTTTTTTCCTTATTAATTTTTGGAAACCCCAACAAACGGACATTTGGGAAACTTTTCTTTCTCCCCAAGGCGGCAAATTTTGGGTTTTTTGGGGGCTGGGCCGATTTGGGCCCCCAAGGCTTTGGGCCTGATTTGGCTTGGCCCTCAAGGCCCAAGGCATGGCCCGATTTGGTTGGACGATCAAGGCACCCAAAGGCATGGCCCATTTGGGGGATTGGCACGAAAGGGCCCCAAAGGGTGGTGATTTTGCTTCCGATCAAAGGGACCAAGGGGTTTTTGGCCTGATTTTGGCTTGGGCCCCATCAAGGGCCCAAAGGGTGGGCCCGATTTGGTTTTGGGGCAAGGCACCAAGTGGCTATTTGCTTTTCGATCAAAGGGACCCAAAGGTTGGCTGTTTGGTTGTTCCCACAAGGCACCCAAAGGGATGGCCCGATTTTGTTCTTGATCAAGGCCCAAGGCTTGGCCTGATTTGGCTTGCGATCAAGGCACCCAAGGATGGCTGATTTTGCTTTTCCCTAAGGGACCAAGGTTTGGGCCCGATTTGGCTTGGACCCAAAGGGACAAGGGTTGGCCTATTTTGTTGTTCTGATCAAAGGGTTGGCCTGATTTGGCTTTGGGGGGGGCCGACTTTTAAGGGAAACCAAAGGCATGGCCGATTTGGTTGTGCAAAAAGGATACTGTATTTTTTTCAAAATTGTTTCGTTTTTCTCTAAGTTGGGGTTTGGTCGGCAAAAAGGGGGGAGGAGATTTAAAGGAGGAGTGTTTTGGGGGGGGGGGGACGAAAGAGCGAGAGGGGTGAATTCAGTGGATGTGGCGCAAAGGCCCCCTCTGCCCCTTACATACCCCTGGTATTTAAGTGTTGCAAAGGTTTACCCCCCGGGTTGATGGGAATTGTATTCATGGGGCCGCACGACTGTCCGTCGCACGGGTTGGCCCAAGACTGTTTGGGGGCCGGGCCCCCCTTGTGGCGGGAAAAGGCGGGGGACACGCGTGCTTTTTGCCCCGGGTTCTGCTTAGAGGGTTCAGTATAATCCCGGCCGGGTGCTTCGGCCCTGGCTTTTAAAAAAGGCGATGACCAATTGTGGAAATCAAAGGTTTCCTCTGTTAACAGGGGGAATTACTTTGGACTGTCATCGTAGGGTAAAATAACTGTTCCGCGGTCTAAACCCAGCCCCGTTCCCCATTTGGGGGGTGAACAATTTCCCCATTTGGTGATTTGTTCAAATGATAGGAAGGCGACATCGAAAGGGTCAAAAAGCACGTCGTATGAAACCCCTTTGGGTGCCCCAAAAAGTTTCCCTGTGGTAACTTTTTGAACCTCTAGCTTCAAATTTGAGGTCTAAAAGGGTGTTAGGCCCGCTTTCACGGGTTTGTTTGTATGGAATGAATCAACGAGTTTTACCCCTTTTGTTCCCCACGAGTTTCTGTTTCGTTTTCATCTTAGGCACTGGTTATCTTTTAACAGGTGTGCCCCCCCAGCCAAATCCCCCCTGACAATGTTTCCCCCCGGATCGGCCCCCCGGGCGAGCCTTTGGGGCAAAAAAAAGGGGGATTGCCCCCCTTCGATTACGGAATAAATAAAATAAGTTTTAAAATAGTGTATTTCACTTTCGCCGAAGGCTCCCCCTTATATAAACCCCTTAAGTATTTCACAAAGTCGGATGAGTCAGTCCAAAAGGCTTTTTTCCCCGTGATTTGCAAACCCCTTCCTTGGCTGTGGTTTTCGTGGATAGTAGCAGGGAAGTGGGGGGGTTCGTTTTAACCCTTTTGGGGGTCACTAATTAGAGACGGGATTTGGTACTTAAGGAGTTAGTTTCTCCCCCCGTTTCCGCGCTTGGTTGAATTTTTTCCTTTTCTTCAGGCACTGGGCAGAAAAAAAACCCTTGCGTTGCTCGGGGGACCAGCGCTTTGTTTTAATTAAAAAGTGGATTTCCCCTTTTCCGTACAGTTTTGAGTTTTGGTGTTCGAGGGGGAAGGCCCGAAGAGGCCGTTCCCAGTCCCTCCCCCCGGGCCCGGACGCGGCGACCCCCTTTCGCCCCCGGAAGCAGTGAAGTCCGCCCACAGGGGGGTTGGGACTGGGGCCCCCCTGCCAGCCCTCAGAGCCAATCCCTTTTCCCCGGGGTTTCGGATCCATTTTGCCCACTTCCTTTCCCACATTGTTCCCCGACAGAGGCTGTTCCCTTGGGACCTGATGGGTTATGAGTGAGGGCGTGGGAGGCACTCGGTCCCCCGGATTTTCAAGGGCCCCGGGGGCGCATCGGGCACCCCGCGGTGCGGTGCCTTCCCGGGGGGACCTACCTCGACTGAGTCGTTTCAGGGTGGGCAGGTGTTAAAAAAAAAAAAAATTTCCGAGGCCCCCCCCCTCTCCCGGGCTCCCTAGTTGCCCTGCCCCACGTCCGGTTCGGAATTTTAACCCCATTCCCTTTCGAAACTCGGCGAAAAGGTATTGACGGGTTCCCCCTCTCTTTGGATCGCTAAAACCCCTGTGCAAGTGCGTTACAGGAAAATTTCCCCCCTTCGGCCCTTCAAGTTCTCTTTGATATTTGTACTACCACCAAGATCCGCACGACGGCCGCTCCCCCCGGCTCACGCAAGGTTTTTCAGGACCGCGCCCTCCCACTCATGGGGCCCGGCACTTGGCCCCCCGGCCGGGGGGTAGGGCGCGCGCTTAAGGCCTCCATTTTCGGGGCTATTGATTCGGGGTGAGTTGTTCCCCATTTAGGGTTTCGACTTCCCCTGCACCGTCCGCTGTTTAAAACGCAACACCCCTTTTTGGGGCTAGGTTTGCGCGCAGTTTGGAGAACCGGCTTCGGTTCATGCATGCAGTTCGTTTCCAAAAAAGGCCCCTTGAGTTCGATTCCGTGGAGGCAAGAAGCGCGCGGTCACTATTTAAAGTTTGAGAATGGTGAGGGGTTGCGCCCCCTGCTCTATATTGCTTTACCCGTAGAACTCGACCCCGGGTCGTATTGGGGAAATTCGGGGGAACCAGCTATAGACGGTTCGATTAGTCTTTGCCCCCTTTCCAAGTAGACGAAAGATTTTAGTGTATCGGGGGCCCCCCCAGAGTTTCCTCTGGCTTGCCCCCCTAGGCATAGTTCCCATTTTGGGTCCCGACGGATGTCACCCCGAAACCCCTTTCAAAGTCAAAGGCGGTCGGGGGTGCACCCCTAGGGGGATCCCCCCAATAGCTTCCTTTGGTTGCGGGTTTATCACCCCTTGACTGCACCATGTCAGTCCTTTTTGGGCGTGTTTTAAGACGGGCCGGGAAAAAGGGGTGCCCCCAGGGGTGCCCGGAGCGCGCAGGTGCCCAAGCACGCCGTAACGGCGGCGCTGCCCAAACCACGATCGACGCGACGGCATCTCCCAGGCATATCAAAGCCGGCTTTTGGGCCCCCGCACCCAAACGCACGGTCCCCGCCCCCGGGCGATGGGGACGGCTCTGCCCTTCCACTCGGGGCGCATGCCGCCCCCCTCCGTTCCCTCCCCACAATTTTAAGACTTTGATCTCTTTTCAAAGTCCCTTTTATCTTTTCCCCGCGGGGACTTGTTTGCTACGGTCTCCGGGTATTTAGCCCTTTGGCGGGAAATTTTCGCCCTATTGGGGCTGCATTCCCCCAAACAACCCGACTGCGAAAACGCCCGTGGGGCGACAGGGTGGGCCGAGGGGGTTCACCTCTTGGGCCCCCCCCCCCCCCCAGGGGGGGTTGGGCCCGGTGCGCTGGGCGCTTTCCAGATCATTCGAACGCGGGCGTCCCATTTTCAAGCTGGGTATTCCCCGGGTTTGCCGGTTATAGGGGAATCCTTGTAAGTTTCTTTCCCCCCGTTATTGATATGCTTTTAAACCCGGGGTAGTCCCCCCTGACCTGGGGTCGGGCGAAGATGTCGTAAGACAACACATTAGGGTCTTTAGCGAGAACTCTTAGATAGAAAACTCGTACGGAAGGGCCCTTTAAAAACCCCCACTGCGTGCGTTTGCAAAGGGGGCCCTTTTTTTTGGCCCCCGCACCATTGGGAAGGGGGGCGTTCGTCCCCGACCAGCGTCCTTGGGGGAGGGGTGGTTGGGGGACGCGATGCGTGGCCCGGGAGAGTGCCCTCGGGCGAATGGCTTCGGGCGCAAATTGGTTCAAAAAATCGATGGTTCAGGATTTCAATTCCCCAAGTATGCATTTTTTACGTTTTTATCGAGCTTGGCCGAGATATCCGTTTGGGAGTGTTTATGGTTAATGGGGTCGGGCCCCGGGGCCACCCAAAAGGGGAAACGAGCGACCCCTTTTGGTTTTGTTTTCCCTTTGGGACAGCCCTGGGGGTTTTGTTTTTGTGCCCCAAAAAAATCCCCCTGCCCATAAGGACGTTGAAGTGCTAGCAGCATGAGGGGAGGTCAACCCCCTATCCACGAACCCATTGTGATTACTGTTAGGGCTTCTGTGTGGGCTTGACAATGACCTTCCCCGGTTCCCCCGGAAACCTTTTTCGATTCTTTCTCTAATGATAAGGTTCAGTGAATTTGCGACGTCGGGCGGGAACCCCCCAGTCGCCCCGGGTTAAACTTCACGGGACCCTTCAAACGGTAGGGGGGGGGCGGTGGTAAAAGGGGGAAAGGGAGTAGTCAACGCGAGCTGATGACTCGGCTTACTAGGAAATTCCCCGTTTAAGACCAAAAAATTGCAATGATCTATCCCATCCGATGAAATTTCAAAAATTTCCGGGCTGTCGGCCCAAGGGTATAACTCGTTGAATAATCAGTGTAGCCCGGGTGGGCCCAGAAAATCTAAGGGGATAAGACTGTTATTTCCTCAAACTTCCCTGGCCCAAAAGGCCCTAGCCCCCTAAGAAGTTTGGCCCTGGAGGGTACCCCCAATAGTAGTTAGAGGTGAGGTCTGTTCGTTAACGGAATTTAACCCGCAAAAAGCTCCCCCAAATAAGAAGGCATGCCCCCCACCCTTGAAAAGAAAGGTTCAGTTGTCAATCCTTATAGTTTGGATGGTAAGTTTCCCGTGTTGGTCAAATTAAGGCAGGCTCCATCGGGGGTGCCCCTTCCCTCAAATTTCCTTTAAATTTCAGCTTGGGGACCCTCCCCCCCGGAACCCAAAAATTTGATTTTCTAAGGTGCAGCGGGTCAAAAGCAACATCGTGTCCTGGTCGGATCGTTTATGGTTGAGACTGGACGGGATTGATCGTTTCGAGCCCCCAATTTCGTTTTGATTTTGAAAACTCCCTTGGAAATGCTTTCGCGTTGTTGTCTTTCTAAATCCCAAAATTTCATCTGCTTGAATGAATGCCCCCCATGTCCTGTTAAAAAATTACTCCGATCCCCAAAGGGGAACGTAATGGAGGGAAAAATTTTGTGTTATCCCTGTAATTTACAGAGCGTGGCTTGTTTGAGAAATCTAATTTTTCAAAGTAAAACCGGAGGCCGCCGGCCCAAATTTAAAGGCCGGGGCATCGCGCAGAGGGGCGAGTAAAACGGGCAACCTGAAGGGGACCGGCCGACCCAAAACCCCAAGTCCAACTACGAGCTTTTTAATGCAACAACTTAAAAATAGTATTGGAGTGGAATACCCCGGTGTGGCACCGATTGCCCCCCAATGGATCCCCGTTAAAGGGGTTTAGATTGTTCTCATTCAATTCCAGATCGTTTGAGCCCCGGGATGTTTTTTATTGTCACACCCCCCGTGTCAGGTTGGGTAAATTTGGCGCCTGTGCCTTCCCGGTGTGGTGGTTTCAGGCCCCTTCCGGAATCGACCCCAATTCTTCACCCCTCACCCCATAGTAGGCCATATCCTACCATCGAAAGTTTATAGGGCAGAATTTGAAGATGGTCGCGGACGAGGGCGTGCGTCCCTCGAGTTATCTGAATCATCGGCAAGGGCAGAGCCCGCGTCGACCTTTTATTAATAAATGCATCCTTCCCGAAAATGGGGTTGTTGACGTATTAGCTTAGAATTACTACGGTTATCCCAGTAGAGGTACCCTAAAAAAAACTAAATGATTTTAAAGAGCCTTGCAGTTTACAGTTGAATTTTTTCTAACACAGCATGGCTTAACTTTGAGACAAGCAATGATCTGGCAGGATTAACCCGGTAGCATTCCCCTTTCGACGTAGCCCCCCTGAAGGACAAGCCCTTTGGCGGAATGTTTTGGAGAAGCGAGAACGTTAACAAGGGCTAGGAAAATCTTTTGAAGGGGCCCCAAACCCTAAGTTCCCTAGCAAGGACCAAAGATGTTCATAGGCAATCTTGTTGCAAAACAAATCTTGGGTGGTCACAAAAGCCCCTTCCTTGTTATCCAGCCGCATGAAAGACGAGTAAAAAAGTTAAATGTAAGACCCCCAGTTAATCAATAGGTATGAACAAGGAAAACCCCAATTGCTCAAAACAAAACAGTTTGACGCAAAATGAAGAGGGAAGCCCGTGAACGTTGGTCGCAAGCAAAAAGATCCAGGTAACAAAAAATCACCCCTATGCACCTCCGGTCGCATTCCGAAAGCCGCCCCAATAGTAGAAAACCCCCCAACCAAAGGTCAAAAAGCACCAAAAGCCAAAAAAGCCCCCGAAGCCCCCAACGAGCGAAAATAACAAATTCGAAACCCCCTGAACCCCCCATGGGCCCGGGGTCTGCCTAATACCCAAAACTTTCTAGCATATGGTACGGGATCAACGGCGCAACAAGTGTAAAGGGAAAAGGATCAAAGGCAACCGGTTTTTCCCAAATTCCCGGAAATAGGCTACAAATCGATTTCCCCACAACAGGCAACGCCCGTTCCAAAGACAAGCAACCGATTCCGAAACAAGCAACCCATTTCCAAGAAAGCAAAAGAATTCCGAGATAGCAACTGATCCCCACCCCTAGAACTGATCCCGACCCAAAAAAACCCCCCTGTGCCCTGGCGACACATACACCCCCCATTATACCTTATGAAAAAAGCTAAATGACGGATGAAAATTGAAATTTTCCTTTTTCTAAAATTTTTTAGGTAGGCACGCCATTAGCGAAGCCGGCAAAAAACCCCGAGTGCGAGAAATAGGCAAAGCCGGGGTTTTTTAAACCCAAACCAAAGGGACGAGGTATCGGCCCTGGCCGGTGAAACCAAACCAAGGCACGAGTTTCTCGGCCATGGGCAGAAAAACCCCAAACCATGGCACGGGTACTGATATGGCACGGTGAAACCAAGCCATGGCCCCGAGGGGTCGATGCCCTGGCAGGTGTAAAACCCAAAAAGGCACGGTGAAACCAAACCCAAAGGGGGGTTTTCGGCCAGGGGACGGTGAAAAAAAAACCCAAAGGACGAGGGTATCGGCCTGGGGAAACCAAAACCCGGCACGAGGTACTGGCCGGCACGGTGAAAAAAGCCATGGACGGGTACCGATGCCATGGGAGGTAAAAAAGCCAAAAAGGGCACGGTGAAACCAAGCCAAGGCCCAGTTTCTCGGCCAGGGGCCGGAAACCAAAACCAGAGGGTACTCGGCCCTGCCCGGAAAAAAGCCCTGGGACAGGTCTCGGCCATGGCCGGAAAAACCCAAACCAGGCACGGTATCGGCCCTGGCACGGTGAAACCCGCCAAAGGGACGGGTTTTCGGCCAGCAAGGTGAAAAACCCAAACCCAAAGGGACGAGGTTTTTTTTTCCCCCTAAAAAAAATCCGGGGGCCATGGCACGGGAAAACCCAAGCCATGGGACGAGGTTTACCTGGAAACCCCCCCAGGCACGGTTTGGTCAAAAAACCCAAAAAAAAAATGGCCCCGGCACGAGGGACCGGCCATGGCCTTT
>JARYMX010000489.1:5000-15000 GCA_030169165.1 Centaurea solstitialis | reverse complement strand
GCGGGGAAAAGAAGACCCTGTTGAGCTTGATTTGGGGCCCGGACTTTGTAAAAAGGGGGCCCCTTGGGGGGGAAGAGGTGTAGTAAAAGGGGGAGCCTTCGGGCGAAAGTAAAAATCCCACTACTTTTAACGTTTTTTTTACTTTTTCCCGTAAATTCGGAAGGGGGGCAATCCCCCTTTTTTTTTTGGACCCAAAGGCTGCTGGGCGGGCCGTTGGGGGCGGAAGACTTGCGGGTTGGGGAGTTTGGCTGGGGGGAACCTTTTAAAAAAAACGCAGGTGTCTAAGATGAGCTAAAAGAAAACCCAGAAAATCTCGGGGTTGGGAAAACAAAAAGGGGTAAAAAGCTCGTTTGATTCTGTTTTCCAGTACGAATACAAAACCCGTGAAAGCGTGGCCTAACGTTCCTTTAGCCCTTTCGGAATTTAAAGCTAGAGGTGTAAAGAATAAGTTACCACGGGGATAACTGGCTTGTGGCAGCCAAGCGTTCTTAGGGGACGTTGTTTTTTGGGATCCTTCGTGTCGGCTCTTCCTATCATTGTAAAGCAGAATTCCCCAAGGTTTTGGATTGTTCCCCCCCAATAGGGAACTTTTGAGCGGGGTTTAGACCGTCGTGAGAAGGTTAGTTTACCCAAATGATGACATTTGTCGCAATGGGTAATTAAACCTGTAGAGGGGGAAAACCTTTGGGTTCGCAAAATTTGGGTTTCATCGGGGGGGTTTGAAAAGCCGGGTTGGCGCGAAGCTCCCGGGGTCCCGGGGAAATTAGGGATGAACGCCTCAAAGTCAAAATCCGGGCTAGAGCGACGCGTTTGGCCCCCGGGCCTGTTTGCAGACCAGCAGTGGGGGGCCCTGGGCCCCCCAAAAGGGCAGTGTGGGTTGGGGCCAAACCCCGTGGGGAAGGGGACGAGTGGGTGGGGGGGCCCGCCATGAAGTACAATTCCCATCAAGCGGGGGGTTTTAGAACCTTTGAAAGACGCCCTTAAATACGGAGGGGGTTATTGAAGTGGAAAGGAGGGCCTTGCTGCAGGGGGGGAATCCCCGAGATTGCCCTGCTTTTGGGCTCAGATTGGTCCCCCCCCCCCCAAAACCTTCTCCTTTCATTCTTTCCTCCCCCCCTTTTGCCGAGGCTCGGGGCCCTAAAAATTTAGAGAAATATCGCAAAAAATTTTTGAAAAAAATAACATGTATCCTTCTTAAAAAAAGGGCCAAATCGGGCCCATCCCGGGGTTCCTTGAGTGGGAAAAACCCAAAATTTTGGCCTTTGCCGGGGGTCGCCCCAAACCCAAATCAGCCCAAACCCTTGACCCAGAAAAAAGAAAAATCGGGGCCAAGCCTTGTTCAAAACCCAAGCAAATCAGGCCAACCCTTTTGGGCCCCTTGGTGGGAACAACCCAAAATTTCAGGCCAAGCCGGTCCCCTTGATCGTAAGAAGAAAAATCGGGGCATGCCTTGGTGCCTTGATCGGAACAACCCCAAAACCGGGCCCCCATGGTGCCTTGAGTCGGCAAAACCCAAATCGGGCCCATGCCTTGGTTCCTTGAGTCGGGACAAGCCAAATCACGCCATGCTTGGGGTTGATGGGAAAAGAAAAAACCAGGCCTTTGGTCCCCTTGAGTCGGCAAAAGAAAAACCGGGCCCTTTTTTTTCCCTTGAGTCGGGACAAGAAAAATCGGGGCCATCCCTTTGGGTCTTTTCCCACCCAAAACCCAGGCCAAGCCTTGATCAGAACAAGAAAAATTTCATCCCAAACCCAAAGCCTTGGGGGCTTGGTGGGAAAAACCCCAAAAATCGGGCCCAAAGGGCCCTTTGGGTTTGCCTTGATGAAAAGAAGAAAAAATCAGGCCTCCCTTTGGGCCCTTATCGTGCCAACCCAAAATGGGGCCAAGCCTTGGTCCCTTTGATCGGAACAGCCAAATCGGGCCCGGGCCTTGGTCCCTTGATGGGGAACAAGCCAAATCGGGGCCAAACCCGGGGGCCCTTGATCTTTAAAAAGAAAATTTAAAGGCCATCCCTTTGGTGCCGGGGATCGTCCCAAAGCCAAATGGGGGCCATCCCTTGGTGCCTTGATGTAAAAAACCCAAAATCGGGGCCAAGCCTTGGTCCCTTGATCTTTTCCAAGAAAAATCAGGCCTTCCCTTGGTGCCTTGTTTGTAAGAAGCAAAATAAAGGCCCCATCCCTTGGTCCCTTTGATCGGAACAAGCAAAGTCAGGCTTCCCTTTGGGTGCCTTGATGAAAGAAGCAAATTTCAGGCCCCCTTGGTGGTAAAAAGGGCAAAATGAGGCCATGCCTTGGTCCCTTTTTGATCGGGCCAACCCAAATCGGCCCATGCCTTGGTGCCTTGTTCGTCCCAAACCCCAAATCGGGCCCAACCCTTGGTCCCCCTTGATGTAAGAAGCAAAATGGGGCCAAATCGGGCCCAAAGCCTTGGTGCCTTGTTTCGTAAGAAGAAAAATCGGGGCCAAGGTTTGGGTGCCTTGTTTCGTAAAAAGCAAAATGAGGCCTTGCCTTGGTGCCTTGATGGGAACAAGCCAAATGGGGCCAAAGCCTTGGGGGCCTTGGTCGGGGGCAACCCAAATTTTTTGCTTTGCCTTGAGTCGGGCCCGTCGTATAAGCCCAACGCCACCCCGGGAACCCCGGAACCTATTTTTTTCGGGCCCGGATCCTCTAGTGGGTTGTCATGAAGCACCAGGGCCAAAGGTTTCGTCCAAGCGATGTCCTTTTTTGGTTTGGGTTTTTCCAAAAATTATGATAGAGGGAAAAAAAAACATGTTTGTTCCTGTCACTTAGCTTTTTGTTTTAAATGGTTTTATTTGGGGGGAAACCATGGGGTTTTTTTCCCCCCCCGGGAATGGGGCCCAAGGGGGAAGCCATAGGCCAGGGGATGCGGGAGGTCTAAGTCGCTAATTGGATCCCCTATTTTTCCCAAAAGCCCCGCCGCGTGCCCTTTGGGCCTAGATGCCCCTCGTCGCCCTACGCGTGCCCGTTCCCTAGATCGTCCCTCGTCGCCAGCACGCGGGCCCCTTTCCCTTTTGATCGTCGCCCATTTCTCGAAAGGGGTTTGGTTTTCCCTCACCTTTGGGCCCGGGAGAACCCTCTTTGCATGGTTGGGTTTTTTTTTCATGCAAAGTTTGGGCCGAAAAGAAGTATTTTGCTCGGGTCATACAGGGCCCGGGGAAGGGGCCCAAACCCGATACGCCCGACCTGGGGAAACCGAAAGTTCCTCCCCGGTCTTTCCTAATACATGTTCACGGAGCCCCCCGCAAATTTTCCATCCAAAAAGGGGAGTCCGTTTGGTCGGGTATCGAAACTTTACATGCCTCAAAACCCGGGCCCGACACGTCCACCCCCGGGGGGGGGGGGGGGGGGGGGGGGCCCCGGGTTAAAATCCCGCCCCCAAAAACCCGGGGAATTTTCTGCCCGGATCCCCTAATACATGTTCACGGAGCACCACCCCAAATTTTGTCCTAAACGGAGCCCGTTTGAGCCGGTTTCCAAGTTACATGCCTAAAAAAGCCGCCCCCGACACTTTTCCCAACCCCCGGGCCCGGAAAAATTTCCCGACCCCGAAAACCGGATTTTCCTGCCCGGATCCCCAAAAAAAATGTTCAGGGGAGCACCACGCAAAAGTTTCTTTTCAAAACGGAGTCCGTTTGAGCGGTTTCCCAAAAATTTTGGGGCCCGAACCGTCGCGAAAATTTCCAAAACCCCGGGGCCCCCGGGGGCCCCCCCGGACCCGCACACCTTTTTTTTCCCGGCTTTGGACCCTCAAAATTTAGGGCCAGGACACCTTTCCCAAGTTTCGTCCCAAAACCGGGAGCCCTTTTTGTTTGGGGTTTTAAAAAATTATGATAGAGGGAAAATTAAACCCAATGTTTCTTCCTTCACTGGCTTTTTTTTTATAAGGGTTTTTTAAGGGGGGAAACCATTGGGTCTGCTCCCCCCCGCCCTGTGGCCGCCCAAGCCATGGGCCCCTGGTGCATAGGGTTAGGACGTCCCCTTGCATACCCCCCAGCACGCGTCCCCCATTTGCAGAGGTCCCCGGGGTTCCCCGGGAAAGGGGTCCCCCGTCCCGGGGACCTTTCCCGGTCCCTTTGGCCTGGTTTCCCCGGCCAGGGGCTTCCAGTACCTCGTGCATGGCTTGGTTTCCCCGGGGCCAGGGGCCGGTAACTCGTGCCTAGATGGGCCCTCATTGCCCGAAAGGGGTCCCCCGCCCCGTGATCGTCCTCTTTCCTCGTGCCATGGCCTGGTTTCACCGTGCCATGGGGGGGTTTTTCACCTTTGCCAGGGCCCCGGTTTCCCCGGCCATGGCATGCCTAGACGGCCAGGGCTTGGTTTAAACCGTGCCATGGCATCCCTTTGTTGGGCCCCTCTTTTGCCCCAAGCGTGCCCCGTCCCGGATCGTGCCGTTCATCGTGCCTTGGTTGGTTTCACCGTGCCCATGGCTTGGTTTTCCTCGTGCCATGGTTTTGGGTTTCACCGGGGTTTGGCTTGGGTACCTTTTGCCTTGGCTTGGTTTCCCCTTTGAAATGGGAGTACCTCGTGCCTTGGCTTGGTTTCCCCGTGCCAGGGCCGAGTACCTCGTGCCTTGGCGGGTTTCACCGTCCCTGGCGATTTACCCGTTGCCATGGTTTGGGTTTACGGTTGGCCATGGCCGATTTCCCTGTCCCCTGGCTTGGTTTCACCGTGCCAGGGGCCGAGGACCTGTGCCGGGTTGGGTTTTTCACCGTGCCGGGCCCCGGATACCTCGTCCCCTTGGCGGGGTTTTCACCGTGCCAGGGGCCGGTTTCCCTCGTGCCTTGGCTTGGTTTAAACCTTTGCCAGGGCCGGGCCCTGTGCCTTGGCTTGGTTTCCCCGGGCCCAGGCCGATTTAACCTCGTCCCTTTGGGTTTGGGTTTCCCCGGCCCCAGGGCCCGAGTCCCTCGGGCCTTGGGGCCCGGCCGGCCTAACTGTGCCAGGGGCTTGGTTTCACCTTTGCCAGGGCCGGGGGACCTGGGCCCCTTGGGGGGGGTTTACCTTTGCCATGGCCGATTTCCTGTGCCATGGCTTGGTTTAACCGTGCCAGGGCCCGAGTTACCTCGTGCATGGCTTTTTTTTCCCCGTCCCATGGCTTGGTTTCTGCTTTGGCCTTTGGCCGGTAACTCTTTTCCCTTTGGGCTTGGTTTCCCCCCCCCCCGTCCCAGGGCCCGGAGTCCCTCGTGCCTTGGCTTGGTTTCCCGTGCCATGGCTTGGTTTCTGCGTGCCTTTGGCCCGAGAAACCCTCGTCCCTTGGCTTGGTTTCCCGGTTGCCATGGCCGAGACCTCGTGTTGGCTTGGTTTCCCCGAGCATGGCCGATTTCCTCTTTGCCTTGGCTTGGTTTCCCCTGCCCTGGCCGAGTAACTCGTCCCTTTGGTTGGGTTTCACCGTGCCATGGTTTGGGTTTTCTGCGTGCCATGGCCGAGTAACTCGTGCCTGGTTTGGGGTTTCACCGTCCCAAGGGCCCGTTCCCCGGTCCCCTTGGCTTGGGGTTTCACCGGCTTTGGGCCCCAAGTTTCGTCGCCGTCGTCGGGTTTTTTGCCTTTGCTTCGGCTAGGGGGCGTCCCATATCTCAAAAATTATGATAGATAAAAAATTTAATGTTTCATCTGTCATTAGTTTTTTGGGTTCATAAGGAAATATTAGGGGGGGGGTGTGTGTCTGCCAAGGGGCACACTGGTGGGGATCGTTGCTGTCGGTCGGGATCTTTTTGCTAGTCGGTGGGGGATCGGGTTGCTGTCGGTTGGAATGGGGTTTGCTTGTCGGTTGGAATCGGTTGTTTTTGGTCGGGAACCCCGTTGTGGGTCGGTCGGAATTCGTTCCCCAGTGGGGTGGGGAATTCGTTGTTTGTGGTTTGGGGTTTGGGTTGCTTTTTGGGGCGGAATCGGTTTGCTTGCCCGGCCCGGAAAGGGGTTTGGGTGGGTTTGGGCCTTTTTGGTCGGAATCGGAGATCGGTTGCTGTTGATCCTTTTCCCTTTTCTACGTTGGTTGGCACGCTGATCCCAAAGTTTTAATATGTAGAAAGATTTGGTGATGTAGGCAGTAGCCCCCCTCCATGGTGGGTTTTATGGGGGGTTCGGATTTTTTACTTTGCCCTCTTTTGGTGCATTCTGGGGGTGTTTTGGCTTTTGGTGGCTTTTTCTTGACCTTTTGGTTGGGTGGGTTGGTTTTCAAATAGTTGGGCGGCTTTTTGGGATGTCGCCGGGGAGGTGCATGGGGTGGTGATTGGTTTGTTACGCGTGGATGGTGTTTTCTTGCGCAAACCCAAAAGTTCACGCTGCATTTCCCCTTCAGTTTTGCGTCAAGACTTGAATTTTTCTTGAGCCCTTTTTGTGGGTTTCCTGTGGTTTCATAAAATAATTGTTGGGGAAAGTGGGGTTTTTCGATTTAACATTTTTTTCATGCGTCGTTCATGCGGCGGGGGGATAATAAACAAGGAAGCGGGGCTTTTTGAAACCCCCCAAGTTTTTGTGTTTGCAACAAAGTTTTGGGGCCATGAAGCATCGTTTGGTTCTTGCATAGGAACCCTTTATGTGGGCTTGGGTTTTTCATAAGATCTTCACTATGCCCTTGGGTTAAAAGGGTTTTCGCTTCTCCCAAAAAGATTGCCTGGCCCTGTTACCGGGTTGTCCTTTTTAGGGGGGGTACGTCGAAAAGGGAAAGCTACCTGGTTGATCCTGCCGTAGTCAAAATGATTGCTCAAAGATTAAGCCCAAAGCAAAGTGTAGTATGAACAAATTCAGCGGGGGAAACTGCGAATGGCTTTATTAAATCAGTTATAGTTTTTTTGATGGTACCTGCTACTCGGGTAAAACCCGGGGAATTCTGAGTAATACGTGCAACAAAACCCCGACTTCTGGAAGGGGTTTCTTTATTAATAAAAGGTCGCGCCCGGGGTTGCCCGTTTTCTGCGATGGGTTCATGATAAAATGACGGGGTTTGCACGGCCCTGTGGGCCCGGGGCGCATTTATTCAAATTTTGCCCCATCAAATTTCGATGGTTGGATAGTGGCCTACTTTGGTGGTGACGGGGGAGGAGAATTAGGGTTCCCCTTTTGGGGGGGGAGCCTGAGAAACGGGTAACCCAAACCAAGGATGGCAGCAGGCGCGCAAATTACCCCAAACCTGACCAACCCGGGGGGGTGTGAAATTAAAAAAACAATTTCCGGGGGTCCCCAAAAGAGTCTGGTAATTGGAAAGAGTACAAATTTAAATTCCCCTTTAAAGAGGATCCATTGGAGGCAAGGGCTGGGGGGCCGCAAACCGCGGTTTTAATTTCCCGCTCCAATTTGCGTTTTAAATTTTTTTGTTGCAGTTAAAAAAACTGTGTTGGCTTTGGGTTGGGTCGGCCGGGGCCCCTTTTTGGTGTGCACCGGGTTTTCTCCCTCCCTTCTGTCGGCGATGCGCTCCCGGGCCCCTTAAATTTGGCCCGGGGCCCTGCCTCCGGCGCTGTTTTCTTTTAAGAAATTTGAGTGCTCAAAAAAAGGGCCCCAAAACCTTTTGTATTCATGTATGGGGGTAAAAATCATAGGATTTTGGTCCCCATTACGTTGGCCTTTTGGGGTCGGAGTAATGGGGTTTAAAAGGGACAGTCGGGGGCATTCGGGATTTCATTTGTCAGAGGGAAAATTTTTGGATTTTTTGAAAGACGAACAAAAAACGAAAGCATTTGCCCAAAGGTTTTTTTTTAATCAAGAAGAAAATTGGGGGGTCGAAGCGATCAGTTACCGTCCTAGTTCAAACCCTAAACGATTTCCCACCTGGGATCAACGGAGTTGCTTTTAGGACTCAGCTGGAACCTTATGAGAAAACAAAGTTTTTGGGTTTTGGGGGGGGTTAAAGGTCGCCAAGGTGAAACTTTTAAAGGAAAATTTAAAAGGAAAGGGGACCCCGGGGTTTAAACCTGCGGCTTAATTTGAATCAAAACCCGGGGAAAAATTACCAGGTCCAGGGAAATTTTAAGGGGTTGACAGGGTGAGAGCTCTTTCTTGATTCTATGGGTGGTTTTGCATGGGGCCCTTCCTTTGTTGGTTTGGGGCGATTTTTTTGGTTAATTCCCTTTAACGAACGAGACCTCGCCTTTCTAATAGCTTTTTGGAGTATCCCCCCACGGCCAGCTTCTTAGAAAGGGGCCCTTTTGGGCCCTTTTTGGCCCCGGAAGTTTTAGGCAAAAACAGGTCTGTTTATGCCCTTAGAGGGTTTTGGGCCCCACGGCGCTACAATGATGTTTTCAAGAGTTTATGGGCCCTTTGGGCCGGGCAGGCCCCGGGGAAAACTTTGGGAAAATTTTATCGTGAAGGGGTAAAAATCCCCCTTTCAATTGTTGGTCTTAATGAGGAATTTCCCAGTAAAACGCGATTTATCGCTCGCTTGCTGTCCTTTCCCCCTTTGTACACCCCCGGGCCCTCGCTCCTAAAGATTTAATGGTTTTTTTTTTTTTTTCCCTTGGTGAAGTGTTTGGATCGCGGCGACCGGGGGGGCGGTTCCCCCGCCGGCGCGTCGCGAGAATTTTCCCCTGAAAACCCTTTCATTTAGAGGGGAAGGAGAAGTCCCTAACCCAAAGGGTTTCCCTAGGGGAAACCTGAGGAAGGTTTATTGCGAAGCCTGCACAGCAGAAAGCCCCCGGGTGAAAAATGTAATCAAAAATCGGTGTGTGGGATATGGTGTGAGACTGCCCCGCGGGTGTTGTTGCTGGGTTCAAAAGTGCCCATATAGGCTTTGGGGGATGTTTTGTGGGCACAAAACAAAAACCCCCGGGACGGATGTGCCCAAAGGGAAAAAAAAACTTTAAGAAGGGTGCGTTCTCGTGTTGCCCCCTTTTCGGTGTGCACGCGGGGGCCCCGACCTTCATTAAACCTAAACGACTCTCGGGGAAAAGGATATTTTCGGCTCCCGCATTTGATGAAGAACGTAGAAAAAAGCGTACTTGGTGTGAAATTTAGAATCCCGGGGAACCATCGAGTTTTTGAAAGCAGTTGCGCCCGAAGCCATTCGGGCCGGAGGGCACGTTTCTTTGGGGGTCACGCCTTCGCGTGCCCCAGACCTTTCCCCCCCTTGGGGGGTCTGGTCTGGGACGGAGACTGGTTTTCCCGTGCCAAAGGTTTCGGTTGGCCTAAAAAAGGGGTCCCCTTTTGGGGGACGCAGGTTTGTGGTGGTTTTAAAAGGGCCCTTTGTTTTCGAAATGTGCTGATGCTTTGAGAGGGGGGGGGGGGGGGGGGGGTCGCTTTAAAAAACCCTAATGTGGGTTTTCTTACGACGTTGCTTCGCCGCGACCCCGGTAGGGGGATACCCGGGTGAGTTTAAGCATTTCAATTTTGCGGAGGAAAAGAAAATTAAAAAGGATTCCCCCAGAACCCCGGCCCCAGCGAACGGGGAAAAGCCCAGCTTTAAAATCGGACGGCCTCGTCGTTCGAATTGGGAGTCTGGAGAGCGTCCTCAGCGGCAGCCCGGGCCCCCTCCCCCGGAAAGGGGGGGAGAGAGGGGTGAGAGCCCCGTCGTGCCCCGGGCCCTGTGCACCACGGGGGGCGCTGTCTGCGAGTGGGTTGTTTGGGAATTTCAGGGCCCCCAAAAGGGCGGAAATTCCCCTCCAAGGGGTTTAAATACCCGGGGGGTGAGACCCATAGCCCAAAAAAGTTCCGGAGGGAAAGATGAAAAGGACTTTTAAAAGAGAGTCAAAAAGTGCTTGAAATTGTGGGAGGGGGGGGAGGGGGGGCCCGGGGATGCGTCCCGGTCGGGATGTGGAACGGCGAGAGCCGGTCCCCCGATCGGAAATCGGGGCGTGGACCCGGGGCGGATTGGTGCGGCGGCCAAAGCCCCGGGGTGTTGATTTGCCTGTGGAGGGGGCCGTCGGTCGATCGTGGTTGGCAGCGGCGCCGTTTCCGGGGGTGGTTTGGCACCTGCGGCTCCTGGCACCGGCCGCGGGAAAACCCCTTCGGCCCCCTCTTGAAACACGGGGCCCGGGGGGTCTGACAAGTGTTTCGAGGGC